>OY728132.1:493697677-493828877 GCA_963277665.1 Viscum album | reverse complement strand
TATGTAGGGTATGTATATGAAGATTACTAAATGGGAATAGATTTATAGGAAAAATTCAATATCATTTAGGAATTAAGAAAATTATTTTCCAAGTTTTAAAAGGCACTAAACTATTATAATCATAAAACATGTGTTTTTGTACTGTAATGTATATTATCTAAAATATATAATATTTATGTTTGAAAAGAATGGGTCACTATAGTTTATGATCATTTTGACTAGGGAAGTACTGTAGCAGGCACTATAGCAGGCATTGTAGCAGTTATTGTTTAGTACTGTAGCAGCTGGAACTATTCACCCGATTTGGGCCTTCGGGCCACCGGTTTGGGCCTATAGGTCTCCAGGGCCTTCAGGCCATCAAAGGCCTTCGGCCTACAGGGCCTTTGGGTCACGTAGACCATGGATTAGCCCAGTTCACACAGAATAGTCCCCAGAAGAGGATCAGAGTAGCAAGAGTAGCAGCCACCAGATTCAGAGCTAACCGGATTGGAAGAATGAGAGGGTATGGCAGTTGTCATCGGGACCAGGCACCGTACAGCTTTGTACGGGGCAATGCTAGTAGATCAGCAATGCAAGGTGGGGAGATAAGGCGATCAATGATGTAAGACACTGGGGAGGGTCAGTTCTAGTGGGTTGGGCCTACGGGTCATGTATGGGCATGGTATTCCTCTAGGCCTTTGGGTCATGTATTAAGGGTCATGTCAGGCCTTGTTCCTTGGGCCTACAGGTCATGTAATGGTTCCCCTTAAAACCTTAAAAGAGGTATTATCTATAATAAAATAAAAATATGGCCTACGGGCCATTTAGAGGTTGTTTATTCATATGAGTAATGAATTGGACTTATTAAGTGATGGGTGGGGCCCTAAATTGCATAGCCCCTTGATGCATCAGTAATAATCATGATACAAACTAGCTTGGGTATTTGATCAATGCCTTACCCATTTGTGTAATATGTCTTGGCATGATTCATTGACAATATAGATGTCTATTCATAAGGTATTCATGGTATATATGTATTGGCATGAGGCCTTGAAGGTATGTTTCAAATGTTTGGAAATATGAATTCCATAATTACGAATTCAATTATAGATGTATATGTGATTATTTGATTATTTTTTATATACATGAACAATTTTTTAGCTCATGTGTTTATTTATATGGAATTATTTAATTATCATTTGTTTCCTATCATATTATTCATGTATTATTTAGATTCTATTGTATGAATACCCTTACTGAGCATCTGATCTCACTTATTTATTATGTTTCTTTACCTAATATACTAGGATGTGAATTATGATTAATATATAGTGTTATGCTATAGGAAATAATTATTTCCTTGAATAAAATACTATGTTCTATTTTATGTTTTCAAATTTAATATGAAATTCAACTGTGTATCTAGTTTTCTAAAACTACTAACCTATTCAGTACCTTATGATGTGATTGAATGTATCTAATTCCAATGTAATAATGTAACCATTAGCTCTAGGATACTAGGGTTTAGTTCTTTATAGTTGGTATTATAAAAAGTTTATTAGAATCCTTGGGATATATATTTAGGAAAACATAGATTAGGGAACTTAACCATATGAAATACTTTGTGAATAATCTCAAAGAAACCAAGCTTATGATTCTGAGATTAGATATATTTAATTTTTCAATTTATGTTAAGTATTTAACTAGTTTAGAAATTATGCCTTATGATTCATAATATCATGATCTAATCTAGTGTATTATATTTTCTATTAATGGTTCCTAGTGAAAGGAATGAAAATTTTATCAATGAATGAAAACATGTAAGTATTTTCCATATAAGAAAGATGGAAAAGCTGGAGTTGAAGATATAGTTAAAGATGAATAAATTATAACTATATTATGGTAGTTGAATCAAGTTATAAGCAATAACATTTCTTGTATGGAGTAGCCTACTGATCCAAAATGCGGTGTAATAATTTTTGAATACTTTATGTTTCATCAACCACTATCGTTTAATAGGAATACAAATAAATTTTTATCAGATCAATGGATAAGTTACTTAGAGAAGATATTTCTTACTTGGGTATGTAATGAAAGGGAGAACGTTATTATGGTAGTTTATCATCTCTTAGGGGATGATGATCAATGGTAGCCCTTGATTTAAAACACTAAGTATGAGGAGGAGATAGAGAGTATGGAATGGAATGATTTTAATGAACTTTTATTGTAAATATATTTTCCTCAAAAACAACAAATAGATAATCCAAGGTGCAAGATTGGATATTTCTTTGATGGGATTAAACCAATCCTTCAAAGGGAACTAGTCTCCCAAACATTGTCATAAAATAAGGACATAGTATCATGTGCTATCAATATAGATAATTAATTCTCTAAGTAGTATGTATTCATAGGAAATCAAGAGAATAAAATTATGTAATATAAACAAATGGATAAAGAAAAGAAAATAAATAAGGATTTTCCCACATGTGATAATTATAGAAAGAAACACCCTTGTACTTACTTAAAGGGAATGGGAGTTTTCTTAAAGTGTGGATAGAAAGGACATCAGGCATGTGAATGAAAGGGTAATAAATAAACCTCTAATATTTAGTGTTTCAACTGTATGGAGATGGGTCACTATTCAAATGAATTCCCCAAGCATCAAGGGAATATAGCTCAGAAGAATCAAAGGGGTCAATGTTAAGTTTAAGTGGAATGATTAAAGTACTTGTGTGTTTAGATTCAAGAATTATGTTTTAGAAATATTTTATCAATGATATTCTAGTTATAAGAATCATAAATCTTATAAGGATTGTACTAAAGTAGTTTTTCTTTTAATTATTTGAAGGCATGTGATGAATAGAACTAATAACTAAGGAAGGTGATTAGTGTTAAGGTGATATTTTCAGAGAATTAATGAATAAGGGAAAGATACCCCATAATGTGTTTCTATGTTAAGTTAATAATGTTTAGTTGGAATAAAGAGAATATAAATATTAAACAAATTTAATGGGGTAGTATTTGTGACCTTGAAAATGGTTAGTTATTTGATGATAAAGTAATTTATGATGAAGTTTACTACATTTTTGGATTAATGGGATATATGGAAAAAAGGGTAAAGTTAATGGTGATTCAAGTTATTGGTATATGTGATCAAGTTATTTACATGTTTTTAATGTGGCATTATGAATTGATTTTTTATCTAGATAAAAATGTTTAATCAAATTTTTGGGTTTTGAATATGGTCAAAAATATTTTAGAGGAGTCTTAGGGTTAACTACTTATAAAATGGATTAATTTAAACTTTGGATATTATTATTGAAGTATTATTTATCATACTGTATAACCTATTCTAATAATTTTGGATTTGGTAAATGTTTAGAGGCTAGAAGAATGACTTATGGATCTTATGATTCATTAAAAGTTCTTAAGTCATAAAAAATTTCACATTAAATATCTATTTCTTGGCATAACAGATGAAGTATAAATTGATCTAAGAACAACCAAAGGATGAGATTGTGATTATGACATGGAAATAAATCAAGAAAGTTCATTTTATTGATAGCTTTATCTATATAGTAAAATATTCCTTGGACTTTAGGGAAAAGACCTTGAAATAAAAACGTTATCTATTTACTTTTCTTATAAAGAAGTCAATGGTCTTTTAACCCATCATAGATTTATGGTTTTATGATGGTTAACTTTCTCATGACTATGTTCTATATCACTCTATATTAATCCTTGGCCTTTATTTTTCTCTTATGTGCCCATATTTTTACTTCCCACTAATATTCTCCTATGTTGAAACCTAGTTTTTTAGTGACCATCATACTTCTTTTTTCCTTTTTAAAGTGGAGTTTTTATTAACCCTTTTTACAATGTGGGTTTTCCATAAATTAATTTTTAAATTTCAAACCCTTTATTATTAAAAACATCAAATTGCATGTGTGTAATTTATTTAAGGGGGTGAATGTAATACCTAGATATTTTAAAAGAACACTATTATTTATAGCATATACGAATCTTAAGACCGGGCCTAAATGAATCACAAAATATTATTATTTAAATATAATTATTATAATATAGCTGTTAAATTGGTGGTAATGAATAGTAATAACTGAATTGTGAAATATATATACAAATTTATTGATTAATTCTTTGTAAATAAGTACCTAATTTTTAGTAAACCTATTTTATGGTTCAGAAATATGTTTTTAAAAATGATTTTTCTTGATTTTTGTGAGTAAATATTATATTAAATTTCTGGAACTTCTATTAATTTTATTTTATAAAAATAATATAATTTTTTAAATTAGAATATCAAAATTTCCTTAGGGTGACTTTTTTGAATTTTTCTAAAAATATTTATTTTCCAATGAATAGTTAAAAAATTAATTTTTATAGAAAATTATATTTTTGTTTCAAGCATTTACAAAGTTAAATTTTATTTTAAAATGGTTTAAAAATAAAATTAGTTCTATTAAATTATTAATATCTAATTAGGTTCATTAGAAGAAATTTTATGATTTAATTTTGTATAAAAATATTTCTATACATAAAAAAGAATTTTTCAGAAAAACTATATTTTTCTAGAAAGTGGTTTCATTGGATTTTTCATACTTATTATAGAATTAATTTATTCCACTTATATAGATTAATTTTGATAAAATGGATTTCATATTTATAATCAAGAGGTTCAAATTTGGTAAATAGGCCTCTTAAATTGTTATGAATTATGAATTGTAACTGTGGTAAAATTTATCACCTCGGTAAATGGTAAATCTCGTTAATCTAGGTTAAAACTAATTTTAAAGGACATAATTTTTCATATTAATTCTTATTTAATGAATTTAATTTTACATGTATCATCTTAGGCTTGAAATATATTTATTTAATTGACATTTTTTCACGAAAATGACACATTTAATATTTAGAGCAAAGAAAGTTTACAAGTGTCACTCACTTAATTTAAAATATCTCTTATATTTCCACATAGGGAAAAAATAATGAATAAATATAAATGTATATTTTGATATTAATGAAATTATTTTAATGATAGAAATATATTTCTAATTTTTAGAAATTATATAATTACCTTGAATTTTTTGAAATGCTAATATAGTATTTCTTTAATTAACATAAAAATAAAATAAATGATTTTAAAAATATTTAAAGTGATATATTTGAATGATTAAATGTATACCAAGAATTTTATATATCTATATGACATATTTGGGAGGTTTTAAAACATTATATTCTAATTTTTCCTTTTTTGGTGTATTTAAAGTCAAGTTAAATAAATAATGTAAAAAATAATATTAACGATATTTTATAATAAATAATATTTGTTTAAATGATTTAAAATTAATAAAAATATTATACTAAAATGAATAAAAGTAAATTTGTTTTAAATATAAACCATGGTCCATTTATGGGTCATTTTTCATTTTGTAGTGACATTATTAACCCTTAAAGGGTGGAAAACTTTAATATTACAATAATTGTAAAAATTTTATTTTATAAAATTATTTTGACCAATACCCATATTATATTAATATATTATCAATTTTAATCCATTTTATCATCAAAATTAATTTGTAATAATTTAATATTTCAAGAAATTGAAAGAATTTCTCTCCCCTCAATTATAAAAGGGCGCATATCCCTTCGCTTCCTTACACCAATTTGAGTATTCTATCTTGAAAATACCCTAAAAAATCTCTTCTAACTTACCTATCCACATTATAAAGGTTATGGTCTCCCCAAAATACTTAACCAATGATCCTTAATCAGATATCCAAAAAATTTATTCCAAAGAAGAGGTTGTTGTCTTAACCTATCACTTTCTTTTTACATCTTCTTTTACCTCATATAAATAAATGGTATTTATCATAAAATGGTTACATCTATATCCTCGATATTCTGAAATTTTAATATGATTATGAAACCACCAATATCCACCCTCTTTCCCATCAAAAGGAAAGTGGAAGTATCGTTTGTGCATATGTACATCTTACTGTCTCCACGTAGCGATACAATAAATTTTTCATTACCATATTTTATGGATGGAAATTATGGTGGTTTAAATGTTTATATATGATATTTATAACATATATATACTTCTATAATGATAATATTATATCTACCTTATTATCTTCTAGACCATTGGGAAAAAATAATGTCGCTCGTGCGTACGTGTGGTCTATCATCTTCAGGAAGCGATGTGATTCATTTTTCATTTCTATTTTACTTGGATGGTAATGAATATAGATTTGATGAATATATATTATTTAAATGATAAAATATTAATTATTTAAATTTTAATAATTATCTACCTTTCTTTTTTTTCTATTCGTTAAAAAATAAAAATAATGATCATGTGTACGTATGGCCTACTATCTCTATGAACAATGTAGTTCATTTTTATATCTCTAAGTTTTATAGATTACTATAAATACATATATAATGAATATATATTATTATTATATCATTATTAAATTTATTTATATTAAGTAAACCTGATCAATGTATGAAGATTAAAACTTCTGAACTAAAACATACATGAAAAACGAAGCAGTGTTTACCTGAAATAGTGATTTTAACAAAGAATTGTTAATAAACATGTGATAAATGATTATAAGTAAGTTATATATGGTAGGATATATATGATTATAGTTTTGGAGTGTATTTATAATAAATTTATATTTATTGTATATGAGTTTCAAACATGTATAAAGGAATTAAATCCTGAGGTATGGGTTTCTCGTCTCACTTTTACTTCTGTGGGATATATGTTATATTCAGCACTTATTTATTTTTTATGGTGTATATACTACCCCTTTGATATATTATATCATGAATATATTTATCTTCATGGTATTTAATGTTTCATTTGAATTTATTTTTTTCATGGGTGATATGATTCATAAGTTACCAAAGTGGTAAGGGTTTATTTCAATATCTCATCAATATTTGGGATTGTTTATGTTTAAGTCTCCACTATGTAATATTTATCTTATATATCCATGTTTTATAATGTTTTTTCCAAAAACATTGTTACTATTATCCAATTATTATTTAAATTAATTTTACCTAGGTTTGAATTTTTTCAAAAAAAAAATAAAATGAATTTTCTTATCATTTTCTAGCCGAAGTACTTTTTGACTTTTCTTACAAAAGTGTGAAAGGAATGTATTTTTAATTATATATAATGAAATAAATTTACTATCATCATTACCACTCAATTTTTTTAATATTCCTTTACATGTTTTCAAGGTTCTTTTCAAATAAAATGTATTTCCTAATATTCTATAAATTTTTAGTTTTTAAAATTGATTTTCAAAAGTGAAAATATTATTTTCCTCAAGAATATTTTTAAGGATATTTTTATGGAATTTATTGTCATAAACAACATAAACCCAATATTTTACTTATTATTCAACATGGATATATTTTATTGGCACCTTTTTTATTCTTTTTTTTGGATGATTTATGGTCAATTTGAATGGGGAAAGCATTAATGTTCTATATTTTAGTTTTTCCAATACAAATAGTTATTGATTTTGAAGAAATTTTGATTAAGTTATGTTGTTTATTCATATAAGGAATTCATTAGAATTATTAAGTGATGGTTGGGCCCTAGAATTATATATCCCCTTTATGAATTAGTAGGTCTCATGAGAAAAACTAGCTTGGGTATTTGGTTGAGGCCTTACCCATTTATGTAATTTGTCTTGGCATGAGGCCCTAACAGTATATATTTCTTGGAAAAATATTATGAAGGTATATATTTCATATCATGATAAATTGAAGTTAAGTTTTATATGTATTTAATTATGTATTCCATAATTATTAAATCAATTATGGAATTCCATTTGATTATTTGCTTAGTTTTTATATCCATGAATAATTTTTTCACTCATATGGTTATTTATATGGGATTATTTAGTTATCATTTATTTATTTCTATATTATTCATACCTTATTTATATTCCATTGTATGCATACTCTTACAAAGAATATGATCTTTCTCATTTCTTTTGTTTATTTCCCTTAGATACTAAGATGTGTATTATAATTGATATGCAGGGTTATTCTAGAGTAAATAATAATGTCCTTAAATAAATTATTATGTTGTATTTTATGTTTTCAATGTAAAATTCAACTATGTATCTAATTTTCCAAGACAAATAAACTATTTAGTCTCATGGTATAATATTTCTTTTATCTAGTTCTAATGTAAAAATGTAACCACTACCTTGGGGCTACTGGGGTGTAGGTCTTTACAGTGTTTCAATATGATAACCTTATAATTTAGTCTATTCTACCTAATTCCGTTGAAAAAGGTTCCTAGAGGTTCACATACTAAGTGTGTCAATAACCTTGGTTAAATTATATATTAATTTAACATGTTAAAAGAATATCAATCCCATATATATTTTAGTAATTATTTATATTTGGTTTATCAAAAATATTGGGTCACTAGTTATTTGATAGAATATATGTCAATTTAATATTTACTAAATATTTATTCATGATTTTAGTGAATATAATATTTATTTATTTGTTAGTAAATAATATAGTGACATTTATTTTCATAAATAAATATTCATTATTCAAGGTTTTATAAATACATATAATGAAAGATGGGTCTAGTTTATAATCCAATGAAAATAATATATTAAATATTATTTGAATAAATATTAATTTATTTATTCAGAAATGATATTTATTTATTCATGAGTTTAGTGCATGTCATGTAAATAAAAATTATATTATTATTATTTAGACATGAGGTTCACGGGTGATTAAGATAATAATAATGGAACATGTGTAATTATTTATTCTCTAACCCTTGATCTATATAAACCAATTATATCATTCATAACCCTATTCATTATTGTGAACAAAGAAATACTCTATATAATTCTCTCATGCCCTAAAGAGTCATTACTTTAGAACACTCTCAAGAATGCAGAGAAATTATCCTCTTCCATGATCTTGATTCTAGAGAGAATATTATTAATCATTTCAATATCAAAGTGATTATAGTGTTGATAAATAATTAATAATGTAAGAATTATAATCTTTCACGCTATCATCCTGGGATTTATACGGTGATGTTTGATGGTTTTTTGTGTATTTTTGGATCACTGCTAGAGGTATTCTATACTTGAATCCTCTAACACAAAGATGTTATGACATGAAATCGATATCTAATTCATCAATGAAGAAATAATTTCAATGTAATGTAATTATTTTTCTACACAAATTAATTGTGAATTATATTTGATGATCATGTATTATAGATTTTGAGGTTTTATTCATCAAGTTATGAGAAAAAATCTAATGAAATTGTTGAATTTCCATCATTAGACATGGGTTCAACCACTTCCATTTTTTCATAGAACCTTCAATTGTGATCAAAGTATTCATATAATAATATATAATTATTTATTATTTGTTGATCAATTGCATACTTTTTTTTAATTCTTCATTTCTAGTTTATTTATTATTTGATTTGAAATTCAATCAATATGTTTCATTGATTAAACATGCTTTATCCATGTTTAATATGATCTTAAACAAGCTATTAATATGTGAAGAATTATTAGAGATTCAATCATGAGGTCCTAGAGTCACTGACCAATAGACATGGTTACATGATGAGTAACTGAAAAGCACACACCATATACCAAGGTTCACTACACTTGGATGTGATTTGGGATACATTACGCATAGATTGGTAAATAATATATAGCGTATTCAATAATAATTCCACTTTATTTATTTTATTTCTATCAGTTGCATAGTTAATTACTTATGAATAATTTATCATTAAATTAATTAATTAACAAGCATAAAAATGGAATTAAAATAAAATTGGATTATGTGTAAATTTTAACTAGATATGGTTAATTACTTAAGTAAAATTCAATTAATATTAACAATCGTGTAATAAGATAAAATGGAAAATTTACACATAAAATTTAAAATCCATCAAATCAAAATATTAAGTTAATAAATCCTTCTATTAATTGATTGGAAATAGAACCAATAGATTGTAGTGTTTGATCTAGACCTCATTAGACACTACCATTTAATGGAGAGTTCTAAAGAAATTTATGGGATGACTTAAACAAATTCATATCAAGATAAGTAGACTTCACTATACTTGGTGTAAATTTGGAGGAAACTATTGTGGAAATCCAAGTTTGGGATTTCAAGATTAGGATTCCACTCAATGGATCAAGGAGCTAAATGTTAATGAATTTAGGATACACCCACCTACATAAATACCATTGAGTAATTAACAATTCCATCGCTTGGTTATAAGAAGGGATATGTGGATACTTTATAATAGAATATCCATGTAACATGATATTCTAAAACCAATGGTGAAGACCAATGGGTTTTGATAAAATAATGGTACATTGATAAATTATATTTTTTTATCTTATATTACAATATAGATAAAGTACAAAAATATGATCTTATTGTGGAAATGGAAGTTTAAAAAACATGAAATGTATCACTTTGATCTATATTAGGAGAGGATAACCTTATCACTAGCTTGAATTTCTAGGAATAGTTTGGGAACTTTCATGTTATACTATTCCATGAACAGAAATTATACATACAAGAAACCTTTTCTCCCAAAATCACTTGGTAAAGAGGCTAGTGAGGAGGAACTATCTCTTTAAATAAAACATTTGGATGATATGGTATATTTCCAATGTTTCATTCTATCAGTCATGTCCAGTGAGATCCTGAAGTAACATAAGTAAAGATATGTGTATATAATGTTGTCTCGCCTTCATTATTTTTATAAAGATAGGTTGGGATAAGATATATATAAGATCTTCATTTCACTATTCATAAGAAATCTTGGAGATTATATCCTAGACGGGACACATGTAGTCAAAGATGATTGTCTATATTGAGTGCTTGGATCATGGTATTTAAGATTCAAAATGATTTTGGCATAGATCTTATTTCATCCTCACTACCACAAAAACTCTCTAGTTTCATGGTGAATTCTAATAAAATAAATAGTGATAAGATTCCCTCAAAACTCCTTACCTTGATTTTCTAAGTTGATAAGGACATGTGGGTTAAGAAACCTACGATGCTTATGGTGAATAAAAGGAAGAATAAGGAAAAGGTCCCTAAGATTCACTCCAAGTCTAAAGTGCTTAAGAACCATCCTCTTATAAATAGTAAGATCCAAATACAGATGAAGGAATTATATTTATTATACTTTTCATGTGGAAAATTGGTCAACTAGATGAAAAACTACACCTAGTTAAAGAATAATGATGAATTTTTATGTGTGTTCATTATCGAGTGAAATCCTTTTATATCAATTAATTGGGTATTAGATACATTTTTTGGTACTTACAATTGTATCTAAATGTGGGAACCTAGTATACTATAGAGGATTTCTAGAGGAGTGGTGGGTCTTCAAGTATCCAATGGAGGATGACTTAGCGCTTTTCTTATAGGATACTACCATATTTTTTTTCTAATAGAGATGATATTGGTTTTGAAAAACTGTTATCTTATACCCCATGTTGCTGGAAAAAAAACTATCCTTCCTAGATACATATAGTTTTATTTCCAAATTTTGAAATAAAATATGTTTATTTTACTAGGATAGCATATTTTATGATATGAATCATTTAAATAATAGTCTTTATATATTATATTATGAAAACCAAGTATTGTAAATTGATAAAAAATCAGGTTCACAAGACTAATATCACACCCATATATTGTAACGACCCAAACTTTTATCAATGTAATATATCCCTTCTTATAATAATTTCATATAGTTTAAATAACATAAAATTAATTGAGATCATAACAAATACTTTATAAATGAATAATTAATAAAAGAATAAGTATTTCTAGAAGTTAAAGAACCTATACTGATGAAATAGTAACTTGACCTTAGGAATACTAATATGACCCTTATAAATAGTAAAGTATCAAAATGAATAGTAACCTCACCCATGAAATTATAAATAAAATTTAGTCATCTTATAAATGAAATTATGGTATAATTTTATCATAGCCTAAGAAAATAAGAGTTTTAAAAATTATTAATTAATTATCGGAACTTTTGTAATTCATAAATACTTAATTATAATTTTATGATTAAATTAATGATTTAAAAGAAAATTTATTTTCATAAAATGTATTCATTAATTAAAATTTTTATGTATTATTATTTTAAGATAATTTTATGAGACCTAAAGTAATTTTTTAAAGTGTTATAAAATCTGTTATAATTTTAAAATCTGTATTTTCAAAGTAAATTATGATTTTAATTAAAAAATAAATTACTCATATTTAGATAATTATTTTCATAAAATGTATTTTACTTTTTAATTCTAAATGTCTAAAAATGGTTATGGTGAATTTTTGGTATTTTTCTAAAATACTTGAATTTTTTATGAATAGTAAAATATGATAATTTATGGTATATATAAATTATAAGTTAAATATGCTATTCATTGAGTCATAGATTATTTAAAAACCATAATCTATAACTTAACTTAATTATTTTAATATTTTTGGCAATAATTCTGAAACTATTCATTTTCTTGAGCCAAAATAATAAACTAATGATTAAAATAATGGGAAAACACCCCTCTCCTCTACAATAAATACCACCCCTCACCCCCTCTTCTCCTCGAGCCTGTAAAGATTTTATACTTGTCCAAATTCTACCCAAAATTCTCCCCAATACCATATCCCACATATATTATCTCTTGGTCTCATAAAATACCAAAATCTTTTCCTTAAGGAGGTTTTTAAGGAGGATAAATCTAAGAATAAAAATACTCTTCCTTTTTCTTTTAATTTATTTTCAATTTCATTTTTTCCTTCTATTATTCTAACATTATATTAAAAAAATGGAATGATAACTCCATTATTTTTTATATACTGGTATTCTATCATGTTAATGGAAGATACATCATTAAACTCTTTTCTCTCTCTCTATTTTATTCAAAAAATAAAATTGTCACCCATGATATATCAATTTACCAACATCATGGGTGACACACTTTTATTTTCCTTTAATACCTTCAAGGATGATAATAAAACCATTATAATGGTTTAAAAATATTGTAAAATTTATGTTACAACCCTATTTATTTGTTATAACTAACATATATACATAATAGTAAATGATAAAACAAAACGACTTCATTATGATCGAAAAACTGCCAAAATTAACCTAAAATGATCATTATTAAATTTTATCTAATGATTCAACCTCATACCAAATAAAAAATTCTTTATAATATCATTAATAACTTATACTAACAATTCTGGATATTTATCCCCATTTTACACAAACTTCCATTCATGTATACAAGTGAACTGATTATGAAAACTAAGAAAACAAACACTCCCAAACAATGAAATTAAAATCTATAACTCATCGAAAATCCCATAAATGAACTTAATAAAACCATAATGAATATAATTCATGTATAAAAGTTTTGTTTATTTATTAATTAATTAATATAATGTGATTTTATAGGATATTAAATTGAATAAAGAATTCGTACATAAGGTAAAGGGAATTATCAAACCTAACTCTCTTTCTTTGAGTTTTCCCTTTTTCGCCCCATTTTTAGTAAGGATATTTCATAAATATAATTTCTTTATCATTATCTTACCATTTCTGTTATATAAATGTTTTCTACTTGAGTTTATTACAAAAAAAAATTCCAAAAGAACTCTTCTTTAAAAAAACACACCTTTTACTTCTCGAGATTGTTTCTTCTTCACTCAAGGTTGATCAAGTATGTTATTACCTCTTTCATTTTGGAACCCAAAGTTTATTCATGTATGATTTATTAAATGAAATCCATTCCATTATGTGTTTTATTTTATGTCCAATATTTATATATGTGTCATGTGTCATGTATGATAATGTAAATGTTATAATGTTACGGGTGCGCCCAGAATTATATAGTGCTCCAATCCACTGGGTAATGTGATTTATCTCATGAGAAAAGTGAAATGTGAATGAACATGATGCTCTATTTCTTCACAACTATTTGTGGTATTTAACCACAAAGACATGATGTTTCATTTTTATTCATTTCCACATTCCATTCCCTTATCTAATGCTTCCTCTCTTGATTATGATGATGATTATATGCTTATGTTATGATGGTTATTATTATTCTCACCCATGTTATACTTTTTCATGTTCTTATCTATCCTCTTAGTGGGATTATAGTTCACCCCTTTATTTGATTTATATCCTCAGGTGATTACTTATACTAAGTAGAATTCAAGGGCTAATAAGAAGCTAGTGAAGAATGAATTAAATAAATGTTTATGATTTATTTTATAAAAGTTGTGTATGGTATTAATTTTTCCAAGATGCTAAACCATTGTATCCTAGTTGTGTAACTCTTTTATGTTTTTCATCTTTAAAATGATGTAATAATAATGTATGAAAAATCAGGGTCTCTATATATGTGGTATAACCTACTTAGTCATGTAAATGATAAGTGGTTTTTAAAACTCTATCAATATGGTTATTTAGATTTATTTGAACTAAAACCTCTTTATAGATGTATAACTTTTTTATAAGGCAAGATGACTAAACTATCTTTTAGTGGTATGGGTGAATGGTCTGTAAAGCTTCTAGAATTGGTACACACTAATGTGTGCAGAGATTTTTTAGTAGAAGCTAGAGGTGGGTATTATTACTTCATTACTTTTATTGATGACCATATTAGATATGGATAAGTCTACTTATTTAGGTATAAATATAAATCATTTGAGAAATTAAAAAAATTAAAGAATGAAGTAGAAAACAAGATTTATAAAAAGATAAAGAAAATTATATCTAATCTAGGTAACGAGTATCTTAAGAAAGATTTAATCAAATATTTAATAGAGTATGGGATTTTATCTCAACTCACTCCTCTTTATAAACCATAGTGGAATGGTGTTGATAAAAGGAGAAACACTGCCTTTCTAGAAATATTGAGTTCAATGATTAGTCATGTAGATATTCCATTATCCTTTTGGGGGTGTTAATTACCTACTATGTAATGTACACTAAACTAGGTTCCAAATAAATTTATAAATGGAATACCATATGAATTAATGTATGGAATTTAATATATGTTTTTGAACTTGTATGCATTAGGATTCAAAGAGTTTGTTTAGGCCTTTTCCGGAAATAAACTATCACCTCAAGGGAATTAAGTGTATCTTTATAGGATATCCTAAGGAAATATATTATCTATATAACCCCCTCAGAAAAAAGTAAACTTATGAAATACATAACATGTTTATTTGGAGGGAGCACATCCTCAAAAAGGGTATTTTGATAAAGATTTACTTTAATGAAGTTGATGCTCAAGATACACAAGAGTTGGTGTGAGAACACATTCCATAGATCCATTTTGAACATTTTGTTCCTATGACACAAGTACTGTATAGGAATACTGTAGAGGTTAGTGAACCAAAAAGATATGGTTTTCTAGTCACTAGGGATGAGGACTAGTTATTGGTTAACAATAATGATCATATTTTCTACAATGATCTAGTAGAGTGATAAAAAGATATATAATGTTAAGAAGCCACAAATTCTGATATGGATTCTATGTATCAAAACTAAGTATGGGTTATGGTTAATGTATTAGCTGATGTAAAAACCGTTGGGTGAAAATCGGTATTCAAGATAAAATTGGACATGGAAGGTATGTGAGTACCTATAAATCATGGATAGCGGCCAAAGGGTTTAAATAGTGTCAAGTCACATGCAATAATGAAACCTTTTCTCTAGTTTCTATTTTTAAATCCATAAAAATTCTACTTGTTATATCAGCTTTCTATGACTATTATATTCAGTAGATGGATATTAAAATAGTTTTCCTTAATGAGAACCTTCATAAATATGTCTATATGACACAACCAAAAGAGTTTGTGACTCCCGTTAATTCCAATAACATATTCAAGTTGTGTAAAACCATTTATGGATTGAAGAATGCATCAAGGTCATTGATCATTTGGTTCGATGAAGCCATAATATAATTTGATTTCATAAAGAATGAATTTGATCCATGGTTTTATGAAAATTTTAGTAGGAGTGTGGTCATTTTCTTTATAGTATATTTCAATGAAATGTTACCTATTAGAAACAAAACACTAGTCTTACATTCAGTTAAGGACTCGTTGAACAAGTGTTTCTCTATAAAAGACTTCAGTGAAGAAATTTATATCCTTAGGATCAAGATCAATCATGATAGATCCAAGAGGCTGATTAGACTAATTCAAGGTATATATAATGACCAGATACTGAAGAGATTCATTATGGAACAATCCAAGATGGGATTGGTTACTATTAGCTAGAGACTGGCTATACTAAGACTCAAGAGGGGGGTGAATTGAGTTCTTGAAATTTTCTTCACTTAAAAACCATAATATTTAATATATTATTAACTTTATATCTATTATTAACATAAAAATTTAGTGGAAATAAAATCACAAAGAAAATATATCAAAAAAATAGATTTATAGTGGTTCAAGGAATAAAAATCTCATAGTCCACCCCACCAATGCTCAACTCCAAGAGCTTAGTGATTTTTGTTAGACCAATCCTTTTTTGAGGACTACTAGTTCTTTTCCTAGAGACTACACAAAATAAGTGCAAGAAGTAAAAATTTGGTACAATACTAGTATAATTTAACTAGGCTTTAGTAAGGTTTTACAAAATCCATCCTTAAAGGTTATTTTACTAGGAATATTCATAGTGAAAGAGAAAATAAACAAAGTGTTTATAGATGAGCCTCATAGTTGTAATATACAACTAAAAGGAGAGAATACATATCTAGGATAGATGATAAAAAATAATTTCATCCTAATAAGATTCTTCTTAAATGAAATCAAAGATTTTTTTAATAGTTCAACTATAGATCTTGAATCTTTTTCTTCTATTCAAGTAAAAAAAAGAAATACACAAAGTTCTTAGAGAGTGATTTCTAAGTAGATAGTGCAGGTGATTTTTTTATTATATATATTCTCTTATTTCTACACACTACACTTGAATATGCATGAAAAAATTCCTATTTTAATATCATATAAAAATATCCATAAAATTTGGTGTTAAAATTTTAAATTTAACATGTTTTTTTCTTGGAAGTATCTCAGCAATATTACTAACAATTAAATTATCCTTGTACTATCTTGTTTTCTTGGTAGTTGTTATATTTTATTATCCTTTTTAATATAAAGAGGTAATACATCATTTAATTCATGAAATAAATCATTAATTCCCACTAAAAATGCACCAATGGTAATAAATATCATGTTACAGACTGACGTAGCTGATTCTAGATCACCACATAGCGAAATTCCACTGATTTGAATTCTCATAGCTGAATTGATCCATGTATTAATTCTTTATTTATTTGATTTTTCAAATAGGAATTATTCATATAGAAGAATTTATTCATGTATGATTCTTAATTTCATAGATAATTTTGACATAGTTTAATGAATTACATATCCATTTTGAACCATGTAGTCAATTTCACTATGTATCCAAATCATTTAGCTAACTACTCCATATAATCAATTCATGTAGCCATTTATTCAACATAAGTGATTTTACTTAGCTAATATTTTGAATTAGTCATTTCACATAGGTGTTTCCTTAATTTAGTCATTTATGTAGCCAATTTCTTTATGTAGTTGGATGCCTTACATAGTCAATTATCCATACTTAGGAAAAAATTTAGAAAATTTCCAAAAATTGAAGATTTCAATAGAATGAACTAAAATAATGATAACACCTAATGAACAGACTTAAAAACAAAGGAATAAGTGGAATATAAAGGGTAATTGAGATCATAAAAACCTAAATTATATGGGATATGTTGTAATAACATTATTAGTGTAACAATATTCCTCTTTTTGATTATTAGAAAACCCATAAAACAATAAAAATGAGATTTTAAAAGGTTTGACAATATTTTTTAGGAAATATATATATTACTTTTAAAATATTTTTTTTATCCTTTTCTTCTCCCTCTTAATTAGACACTTCTCTCACTTAGGAGTACTTCTCCCAAACAAGGATAAAAGGATACTTTTCCCTTTTTTTAAACTTGGTTAAACTTATCCCTCTTTTGTTTCATTAAAAATGAGGGTAATAGAGATGAAAAACACTTTTAATTAAGAACTTATAGGTATGAACTAATTAATTAAAGTGATAAAACTGAATTTGAATTGTGGAAATACTAAATTTTAGTGTGATACTAAATAAAACATTAAAGAAAATAAATAAATCCATAAACCATTAAATGAAAACAATATCTAAGATATAAAATAGATGATAAAAATTAAATGAAAACATCCACTATGAAACATGTAAGAAATTAATAAAGAATAATTTTATTATATGTCAACATTTTTACACAAATACATCCCCACAACACCCATAAAAATACATACATAAAATATTAATCAGAAGATCTGAGCTTACGGATAGGGTCAAACTATGAAGGTTGTTTGGGTGGAGGTAACATGAAGGTTGGAGAGGTTTGAGAGGTAGTGGTTGGGGCCATCACTAGTGAAAACACTGATTTCCCAATCTCGGTAGTTGCACGAGTTTCATATCCAATAGAAAATTTATCCCTTGGATCCTGATAAATTGTGTTGAGAGTTACTTCATGATTTCTTATATAAATATTGAAATCATAAGTTCTGTCAGGGATAAAATCCATCTTCTTTAGAGTTTCTAATGGTAAATATTATTACCTTGAATGCTCAATAACTATGGTATCATCCACCTTGGATTGCTCTTTTTTATAAATGTTGGCTGAATCATACACCTTATTTACTCTCTATCTAGTACCTCGAAAGGTATCTATAAGATCTAGACCTTGATTTCTAATCCCTATTGGATAAAATAAATCATATAAACACATATCAATTCTTATAATGATATTTGATTTTTAGAAATAAAAAATAGAATTAGAGTCTTATCTATGCATATAAACAACTGAGGAGAGAATATTATTCAAAATTCCTTTGAACGATTCAAGATATCTAAAGGAAAAACTATGAGGAAAACTAGAAAAGGAAGAAAGATAATAACTGGAATAACTAACTGGAAGGTATAAATAAAACTTTTATAGAACCTAGATGATATATCCTTACACATTGATTAATCTTCCATTAATAGATTGTATCTTTTTTCCACATTGGTTATTTGTTCTACTAAATCTTGAGCTACCTTCTGAATAGAATTGGTAGGAGGTTCTTAAACTGGATCACTGGCATTAGGTTCCATTTCAATAGCTATAGAGGTAATTGGAGAAGATACATTAGGGGAATTTGGTTTCACTAAGGTTATAATCCTGAGAGGCTTATAAACAAAAATCTTCATCCATATGGGTGAAATGAGAATAGCTAGATTTTCTTTAGACTCTGGGGAACTAGAATCCTCTTCTGAGTATAACCCTTAAACTTTATCATAAATCTTTACTAGAAGATCTTTAAGGCATTGATGATTTCTAGTTAAAAGAACAATTTATGTAGATATAATTCCCTGAATATCTTGATATGCTTCTAAGATCTATTTTAAATTTTGACCAACATTTTCTTCAAGATACTCACACCATGTAATTCAAGTACATTTTAGTCCCAACACAAAGCTTCCTGATAGCTTTTTTGGTGTTTTGAAACTCAACCAAAAAATACTTCTTCAAATATTACATCTGAATAGGTGTGAATATATCACACTGCAAAGATTGAATCTAGGAATACATTGAACTGAGGTCGAGAAGAACCTGATCAAAATGGTCCTTGAGATCTAAAACTATAGAAGGTATAGAGGAAAAAGTAGTCGTAGTTGGTTGAAACCTATTAATCAATTCAAAATGACTAACCAGAATACTCCTCAGGGTATTTAGACTCTCCTTCATTTAAAACCTAAAACTTTGAATTTCATCAACTGCATCCTAATACATATCATATTTGATCATAAGAATATTTTGAATCATGTATCTTTGATATAAAACTTTTAATCTAAGCCCATTGAACTTTGAATTTTTTAAAAAGATATTTTTCAACCCACTCACTTGGGATTTTAACTCTTTAAGATCTTTTTCACCTATCTCGAAAACAATTTGTTGCCTAGAAGGGATTTTTTTTAATATTATTTATCAAATATATGTGGATTTTCATCATCTAAATTAACTTATCAAAATCATATTTTGATACAAAACTCTCCTTGAGATTTTTGATCTTATCCTTAGAGGATGTTAGTTCCTTCTTCAACACATCATAATCTCCAATGATATTTTAAAATTTAGTCATTATAGCTAAGGAAAAAAATTAATTTTAGAACTATCAAAACTCCTACTTACATAAGTTTCATCCTCATGCACACAATGAGTATTTGATGGAATATATGGTTTATGAGAATGATCAGTGGTCTCTATAGCCATATATCCAACTCTATCTCCATCATTAAGTGATCCATAAAGAATTGGATCAACTTCATGGTGAACCTATTCAGGATCAGCTATGTTTACTATAATTGGAACACTATTCGTATTTTTGAATAGCCTTACCTTAGTAACAACATAAATTGTATCAATATATGGCTCAAAATGATTAATATTTTTAGTATCTCTATAAAATTCTACTTATTATATCTGAAATAGATCTTCTACAGTAGGTATGAATTCTATAAATTTAGGCTCTAAACTAGAAACTATTTTCTTTTATACCTCTCTAGAAGGAACCATATCAGTAGGTGTTTCATCCATAGGTAGTGAGATTTGTGATGGATCCCCCTAATCCACACATTCATATCCAACGGGTCTCAAATAATTTGAAGTTGTGTCTCAGTATTAGTCTATTATCTTTAAGTTAATGGAAGAAAGAGTATTACTTCAATGGAATTTCACTATATCTCCCTCATTAAGATCCACCCACATCTTCTTTATAACTAGGGAGATAATCCTAACATAGGGGTAATAGTTTATCTTACCTTTTACATTACAGTAATGATACATAAACTACATCACATACCATGCAATATTCAACTCCTGATTATTGATCAGGATATATAAGAGATGTGTATCCTAAAACATCACCTTTTTCATTTTACCATCTTTCTAGGACATCCTAGTTTGAATGAACTTACACACAACTTTCCATTCATCTTCTAAATATTTCACATACTTTTTTCCAAAATAAGAGGTCCCAAACAGGAACTTTAAAACTTTATTTGGTCCCACTAAAATCATAGAAACCAAAGCCTATCTAAAATCGAACTCTCCCTCATAGTAATAGTGAAATATTTCATTCATTTTATATATGAAACTATCATAACTCTCCCATTTATATTTAATGATAGAACATCCTCTACTTCACCAAACTAGAACTTTTAATTCCTCAAGAACTCATTCACTTATTCCCAAAATAATAAACCACACTTCTTTTCATAAAAAAACTCCCAACCTTGAAACTAAAATACTTACTTAAGAATAATCCCACTAATCTTTAACCAACCCATATCGATAGATTTACCATAAAGAACTCTATGCAGCACACCGCAAGACATAACTTTTTTAGAATAACTGATGCTTCCATCATGTCCATGCTTGGAATTTCCCATGGTAGAAGGTTGGAATAAAGTTAAGATAGAATTGAGAAAAAAAGAGGGAAGAGAGTTACAGTTTGTATTCTAGATGAAGGAACATAGGATAAGGAAGAAAGAATCAAGGGTTGATTTATTTTTAGGTTATAGACCTATTTTGAAAATGGGTTACATAGATTATTCAGAATTTGTGTTGATTCTAACTTAAAATAAAAAAAAAAATCAATATGTTTTCAAAAAACTAAATTATATTTAAAACAAAAATATTTTATAATTAAACAAATAGATTCACTAAATTTCTATAAAGCATTAAAATAAAATACTAATAAAATAATGAAAATATTAAAATTTGAAGAAATAAGAAAAATTAAACCATTTTAAAATTAAATAACCTCAATTATCTTTTGATAAAATCAAAATGTTTGCACATAAGGGGATTAGTAAAAATATTTTCTAACTGATTCTCAGTAGAGATAAATTCAATAGTAATGTCACCTTTTTTAGCATGATATCTCAATAAATGATGGATTATGTCTATATGATTTATTATAGAATGATTTATAAGATTATTTGAGATGCTGATAGCACTCATGTTATCACATTTTATTAATACTAAACTATAATTGAATCCAAAATCCATTGAAGTGTGTTTTATCCACAACACTTGTGCACAATAACTATCAGCAACTATACATTCTACCTCAGTAGTGAATAATGAAATATGGTGTTGTTTTTCACTAGACTCGGATACTAGGGATTTACCTATAAAATGGTAGGTTCCTAAAGTACTCTTCCTATATAGTTTACAACCACCAAATTCAGCATCCAAATAAGAATTCAAATTAAAATAAGAATTTTTTTGAAAAATTAAGGAAAGAGAAATTATTCCTTTTAAATACCTTAAAATTATTTTCATATATTTTAAATAATATTCCTTGGAATTAGATTATAATATAGAACATAAGAATACTTAAAACATAATTTATGGTCTATTAGCAATCAGATACAATAGATTCTCAACTATTCCTCTATATAGCTTATTTTCAGCTGGTTTTCCATCTTTATCCAAGTTAAGCTTTTCATTAGAACTCATATGAGTTGAATGAATTTTACCACATTCAAGTACAAACCTTTTAAGTAATTATAGAATGTATATAATTTGATTAAACACATTCCCAAAGTCCTTTTGATAAATCTAAAACCCTAAAAGATAATTTAACTCACTCATCATGCTCATTTAAAATTCTTTTTCCATGATTTTTGAAAATTAAATACACAATTTTTTATTTCTAGAACCAAAGATCACATCATCAACATATATCTAAACTAAAGAAATATTTGAATATGAAGTTTTATTGAAAAGAGTAGGATTATCTACTCCTACTAAAAATCCACTTGATAAAATAATAGAACTTACTAGTTTATACCAAGGTCTAGGTTCTTGTTTAATTCCATATATAGATTTGGTAAGTATGAAAACTAAATTTGGAAAATTAGGATTTTTAAAACTGTGAGGTTGTTAAACATATACTTCCTCTATAATAAATCCATTTAAGAAAGAAGATTTTACATACATATGATATAATTTAAAATTTATATTTTATGCATAGCCTAGGAGAATCCTAATGGATTATAATCTAGCTATAGGTGAAAATATCTCTTTATAATCTACACCTGCTTCTTGGTTATAACATTTAGCAACTATTATAGCCTTATTAATAGTAATCACACCATGATCATCCTCTGTTTTCCTAAACCCCCATTGTGTTCCTATAATAGGATAGTCATGGGGTCTATTAACTAACTCATATACCATGTTTCTCTTGAATAGGTTTAATTCGTATTGCATTGCTAAAACACATGTCTCATTCAATAAGGATTATTCTACAGTATTAGGTTATAGTTTATATGGAAAAGAAAAATATATATAATATTTCCTAAACTCCTTATAGTCCTAATCCATTCATTTAAACTTCCTATAATTGTTTCAATGGGATGAATCTCAAGGGTTTTAGGTTATCTAGGAAGCACACCTTCTAGTTCACTGGTGTCCATCCTTTTAGGATTTAGGCTATAAAAATCAAGTACTATCTCATCATCATTTTTATTTTCAAATAGAGGTTCAGGTCTCATGTTTTCAAAATAATCTATTATCCCAACAACTTGATTCATTTTTTGATCAAAATGATTACTTTCATCAAATTTCACATGGTTTGATTCTTCAATAATCATTGATCTTTTGTTGAAAAATATAAATTCCTTATAAGTGGTAGAATAGCCAATAAATATTACTTAATTAGCCTTTGAATAAAATTTACCAAGATTATCCTTGGTGTTTAGAATATAAACCTTGGATCCAAGCATGTTAAAGCATCCAATTATTAGCCTTCTGTTATTTTATAACTCATAGGTTTTTTCTTTAAAATGGGAATAATTATAACTCTATTTATTAAATTACATGTTGTATTCAAATATTCATCCCCAAAATGAGTGGGAAAGTTATATTCACATAAAATTGTTCTAGAAATTTCTTTCAAATTATTATTCCTCCTTTCAACAACACTATTCTATTAAGGTGTCCTGGGAGTAGAAAACATATGTTTGATACCATGTTTTGATCAATATGCATTAAACTCATGGTTTTCAAATTCTCCTCCATGGTCGCTTCTTAAAGAAATAATTTTATCATATTTCTCTTTTTGAACCAATTTATAATAATTTATAAAATCATAAAAGGATTCACTCTTAACACATAAAAAATAAAACCCATGTAAATCTAGAAAAATCATCAACTAACACATAAATAAAAGATTGTTATCTTATATTTTTAGTTCTAGATGTCCCAAAAAACCAAATGAATAATTTCTAGGGGTCTATAAGTATAAACCTCTTTAATTGGTTTAAAATATCACTTGTTTTTCCTTCCCATTTGGAATACATCACACAGTTTTTTTTGTTTAATTTATGTTGAGGTAAATCTGAAACTAAATTCCTTAATAATTTTCTCAAATAATATCCATTAAAATGTATTAGTATTCTATGACAAATACAAGATTCATTTGTTTCAATATTTAAATAGAAAAAAAATTAATCCAAGAATTAAGATCTAAAGTATAGACATGATCCACTCTAGATTATTTAGATTTCATAATTTTATCTTTAAAAAATAGGAATAGTTAGAAAAATCTAAAAAATATCCTTCATCAAAAAGTTTTGAAATACTTATCAAATTATGCTTCAATAAATGCACATAAATAACTTTATTGATGATAAATAATATTGGATTGTCAACTGATCCAACTCCTATGATCTTACCTTTATCATTTTCACCAAAAGTGACATAGCCTCTATCAATTTTTGGTAAAGAGTTGAAATTAGAGAAATATTCACTCATATGTATTGAGAATCCACTTTCCATATACCATTTTTCTTTTTTGATCTTGAAAATTTTTCACTATAAAGAAAAATTAAATAGGAACTTTTTTGATACCCATATTATTTTGGGTCCAGCAATATTTGCAACCAAATATTTGAGAACCCAAATCCTTTTGTACTATCCAATAAATCTATCACTAAATTTTGAAGAAAAAAATTGAAATAAAAGCCTATTTGAATCTATAAAATTGTGGGTTTATCAAACTACAATTATTAGTATTGTTTTATTATTCTACATAAGAAAAAAAGTAACTTTAGAGAGTTTTTTATTTTTAGAACTAGGCATAAAATAGTTTTTATAAATATTTTGTTTTTCACCTTGACTTCCTATACCAAATTTATTATTCTGGGTTTTATTATTTCCAAGAATTTTATTCAAGTAATTTTCACCTTTTATTAATAACTTTGGATAATTTTTAATGTCTTTAATTTCTTTTTTGTAATATTTCAATCTTGTTATCATGATCAATAAAATATGAAGCATAATTTTCCAGCTTGATTTTTAAATATAAAATTTGTTTTTTTATTACTCCTTTTTTATTACAATATAATTATTGGACTTTATGAGAGATTTTTTTCTTCTTAAAGATTTTGAACTTTATTTCCATCATAGTATAATATTCATTTAATTCCTCATAAGATCAATTTTCATTTTTAAATTCAGATTCATACCCATAATAATAATATGAATGTACCTCATCTAAGTGTTCCACAAAGAACATATTAGCATTTGGATTTGAAATTTTAGGTTATGAATCAGAAAATGTATCATCACTAGAATCTTAAAAATAACTCCATGTTGATTTCATGGATTTATTAGGTTTATTATTATATCCAAACTTTTTGAAATTATTTTCTTATATTTTTTATTATCTTACAACTAAGGCTAGTCTAGCTTGAAGTGCATGATCTTCTTATACTCGTAACACCATACTTCTTTAGAATTTCCCTCATGATTCTTGAACTTATTGAAGGGTTTCATGAAATCTCTTATCTTTTTATATAAATTTTTTAACTTTCTAGAAATGTGATCAAGCTCAATATCTAAAGAGGAGCTATTTTAAGTGTCTCCATCAATTTACTCATCCATTTGTATCTCTTCAGTTTTATTGTCATATTTTGAAGTTGATAATTTCAAAGTAAAATTATTATTCTTAACCAATATATGCTCTTTATCATAAACTTCCATATTATCCTTTTACATCATCAAATTTTCAATAATTTTTTTTATTTTTTTAAAAATACTTCTATATATTTCCTAAGAACAATCAAGATTCCACTCCATCTGGATTGTAGAATTATAAGGATTTTCAATGCTTGTCCTCATTATGTAATAGGTACTCCTAAAGTAAAAACATTTTTTATCACTTCATTAATTCCTACATTAATTTGGATTTTTCTTTCTCCTTTTATAATTCTGAAAGAAAAAAACTTAATCTTGGAAGTATTATATTTGAAAGCTCATGCATTATTTATTCCTTCATAAGCTACTAAAATAGTAGTCCATCATTCCTGACATTTTTCACAGTTTTAAACTCGATTGAACTCATCAAGACCTATTACAAATATTATATCATTCATAAATTTGGAGTTTAAATCATATCTAGATTTAGTATAGGCATCCCATGTTTTAGGTTGTGTCTTCAGAATTTAATAAGGTTTCACAGCATTAAGATAAACCTTTAAATAATGATTATTCAAATATATTATCATTTATGCCTTATAGAAACCATAATTATCACCATTAAAGTAAGGATGCCTTACCATTGACATAACTTCTCTATTTTTAGTCCTAGTATACATTATCCTAAATATCTTAAGACTTTAAACTTTGAAATATAATAACTCAAAATTCACTACCTTTGATATTAATTTTTGTTCATATAATTGTTGCACTAAGGCTCAAGAGGGGTAGTGAATTGAGTTAATGAAATTTTATTCACTTAGAAAACCATCCTATTTAAAATATGATTAACATATGATCATTTCTTAACACAATAATGTAGCAAAAATAAAAGCACAAAGAAAAGAAATCATAAAATAGATTTATAGAGGTTTGAAGAATATAAATCCCTTAGTACACTCCACTAATGATCTAATCCAAGATCTTGGTAATTTTCACTAGACCGTCCCTTTTGTCGAGGATTTTAATTCAATTTACCAAGGACTACACGATTGATTGAAATCATTTAACACTTGGTATAATACCAGGATCTTTTAACTCAGATACAAAAAGACTTTCAAAACACCATACTTAAAGGTTATTTTTTCAAGAACCTTCATAGGGAAAGAGAGAATAAACTGATTATTTATAGATGAGTATCATAGTTGTAAGATAAAACTAACAAAAGATAAGAAATATATAGGATATATGATAAGAAATAAATAAATCTTGAAAGGATTCTTCCAAAATAAAAACAAATATGATCTTGATAGAGAAGTTTTTGATCTTAAATATTCTTCTTATTTTTGAGTAAAACATAGTAGCGCACAAAGTTCTTCGATATTGAGTTATATGTAAATAGTGTGTGTGCTTCTATTATTGTATATATTCTATTATTTTATATAAACCATACATTAATATGCCTGAAAACGGTATATTTTAATCACAAAACATCATATCCATAAAATCTAGGGTTGGAATTTTAAATTACACATGTCCTTTTCTTGGAAATACCATCAAAACAATACTAACCATTAAATTATCCTTGTACTTTATTATTTTCTTAGTAATTACAACATTTTATAATCATTTTTACAATAAAGGGGTAATCTAATATTTGATGCATGCATAGAAACATTAATTCCGATTAAAAGTACACCAATTGTAATAAATAGTAGGTTATAAAATGATGTAGTTGATTCTAGATCACCACATAGTATAATTCTACCAATTTGAATTCATGTAGTTGAATTAATCCACATAGTCATTCTTCACATAGCTAATTTATCCAAAAGTATGAATTATGTGGGCGTTCTTCATATAAGTGAATTTATCTATGTGAGATTCTTAATAACATATCTAATTTTTTTCATAGCTGAATAAAGTACATAGCCATTTGGAACCATGTAGATTTTTCACCACATATCCAAATCACGTAGCTGATTAGCCCGCATAACCAATTCATGTATCCATTTTATTGGAGTAGGTTATTTCCAAATATCTAATTTCATGGCATAGTTTTTTCATGTGGGTGTTTCCCTCACATAGATTATTGGTATAATTGATTTCACTATGTTGATGAATAACTTATGTAGTCAATTTTACATACCTAGTAAAAATTTTATAAAATTTTTAAAAATTGTAAATTTTAATAGAATGAACTAAAATAATTATAAATCTTGATGAACACGCATAAAAACAAAATAAATAAGTAAAATATAAAGGGTGTTTGAGATTATAAAAACCAAAATTACATGGGATATGTTGGAACAACATTAGTAGTCCAACAGTTCCAATGTCACAGTGTATGAATTTTTCTTATAAAATGTGTCTTTAGACCAAGTAAGAAAGAGAGATTATGGGTAGGTTCCCATATGCTTTAGTGATAGGATCCATCATGTATGTTATGTTATATACTAGGCTTAATATTTCCTATTCCTTGATAATAGTAGGAATATTTTAAGCCGGTCCATCTGAACAAAATTAGTATATTGTTAAGGATATCCTTAAGTAAATAAAGAATACTAAGGATATTATTCTTGTATATAGAGGAGACGAGGAGCTAGTCATTGGGAGATACACATATTCTAGTTTCCAAATAGACCAGAATCATCTGAATTCATAGTTTGGATATGTCTTCAGTCTCAACAGAGGGGTTGTGGAATGGAAGAGTTAAAACATCCAATTATCACCGATTCTACAGTATAATATAAGTACATTTTACCTTATGGTATAGATAAGTGTGGTTCCTAGTATTAAAGTCACTATAAAATTATATTATAAAAATATTATAGTAGTGGATCTAATAAAGGAGACAAGGTCGCATAAACGGATGAAGTATATACTTTATAATTATCACCTATTGAGGTATTTTTCTCAAAGGGTTGAGTTTGTGATAATTATATCTTTCATAAAAGAGAATTTTCCAGACCCCGTGACTAAATTTTTATCTCAAAATAAGCATGAATATCGAGAGCTAGAAGACTCAAGGTTTTTAGTAGTTGGATCTAGTGAAAGTGGGGGTTTGTTGGAGTCGGTTCCCTATAACCAAATGTACTTTATGATTACATTTATTCATGGATTTTTTATAAATAAATTTCTTATCATGTCATGATTTTTCTCTTATCTGACATTGTATGTGATAATATCTTAAGGGTACCTCCCTCACTGAAAGGTTATAAAAGTTCCTCACTATGATGAGAACCTAGAATTATTATTATATTATTCTAAAATATATTTTTTATGGAGGGATTACATCATTTAATGGTATAAAAATGATACATACTATCATGGGTGGCAACTCATGAGGCTTTTAGACACTATCTCATGGTTTGTTCCCTTGTTAATCTTCATAAATGTGGTTATAAGAACATGGTGTGATAGTATAAAATCCATATTTATATGTTTCATTGGATGTTCCTACCTATTAATGTGTATAATGGTACTTATACATTAATATTATTATTAATACGTATCATGAGTCATATACTTTGATGTATAGACCAAAATTGTGATGTTATATGTCATGGGAAGTAGGGTATGTTTGGTATATCAAGAATGATGTGTATTAATGAATAATGTGAGAAAAGATTTTTCCTTTATATTATTTAATGGAATTTGATCCTTCAAACCCTTTTATGGGAATGGAACATGTTGATTAATTCTATGTTCATGGTGTTCTATCAGCCAGTTCATTTTCCAAAAATTCAAAGAAATAGACATAGAACACATAGGTTAATGAAACTGATATGGAACATCTAGTTAAAGTGATTGTATTACATAGTGTGTTTTCATATGAGGTTGTATGTAATTATGAAATTAACTTATTTCTCTATGGGTGTCTTAACATGTTTTTAGACACTAGCCATAGAATTTAGGTGGTTCTACTTAATTTCACTGGGAAGGGGGCATAGAGAGTCACACACTAAGTGTAACCAAAACATTGATTAAATTCTATATGAATTTAACATGTTGAATAAATATTATTATCATATGAATTTTAATAATTATTTATATTTGGTTGATCTAAAATATCCATACACTAGTTAGTCGAGATAATATATGTTAGTTGAATATTTAATAAATATTTTTTCAATATTTTAGTGGATATGATATTTATTTATTTATTGATTAATAATGTAGTGATATTTATTTATTTAAATAGATAGTAATTATTCAAGGTTTGATAAATACTAAAGAGGAAAGATGGCCAGGGTTGATGGTTTGATGAAAATGATATATTAAATATCATTAAAATAAATATTAATTTATTTATTCAAGAAATAATATTTATTTATCCTTGAGTTTAGTGCATGTCAAGTAAATAATAATTATATTATTATTATTTAGACATGGGGTTTTTCAGGGATTGAAATAATAATAAGGGTCCATGTATAGTTATTTATTATCTAACTCTATCTTTATATAAACCCAATAGAATAATTCTTAACCTTAATCATCATTATTCATAATTAAAGTCTTTATAGAATTCTCCCAATCCCTAGATTCCTATAAAACATTCTCAAGAATGTTGAGTGATTCTCCTCTTACACCCTCTCGATTCTAGAGAGAATAAGAAGAATCCTTTCAGCCTCAAAGAAATTTTGGTGGTGATCGATGCCAAATGATAAAAGAATTAAAATCTTCTATTTTAGTTCCTGAGGATTTATATGGTAATATTTATAGGTTTATAGTGCACATGGGGATCGATGCTAGAGGGATTGTACCCTTGAATCATTTATCGCAATGAAAATATTACATGAATCTAATATCATATTCATCGATAAAGAAATAATTTCAATACAAGGAAATTTTTTATTTATATAAATTAATTATGATTTATATGTGATGATCCTACCTCATTAATTTTAAGGTTTCTATTCATCTAACTTTAGGGAAAAATCCAAGAATTTGATGAATTTCCACTGTTGGGATTAGGTTTGACTATTTTTATTGCACCCTAAAACCTTCATTGGGATTATTCCCAAGTTGGATATTGTCAAATTCATTGAATAATCAAAAATGTACATAATGATAAATGTCGTGACTAATGTATTTATCTGATAAAAATTGACAAAGATCATTAGAGCTAAGAGAGATGATCTTTTTACATTAAATCAATGATTAATTTAATGTAAATAATTATCTTGATCATGATTATTTTATTTGAAGAATATATTGGTCATTTTAACATATTTTAGGTTATGCTTTTATTATGTTATGAGGATCCAAAGATATAATCCCACTTGAGGGGATATGCACATGCTCCATTGATATTGAAGTGTCGTTGATAGTACTTCGGGTGCTAGTGTGATAGTACCAATCATCTTGTGTTGCTTCCTTTGATAACTACACAATATTTCAAGATTTAAATATTGATTCATATTATCTTATTCTTGATAGGATGAGAGAAAGTGGAAGAGTTATTTAAATCTTAAGAGATACCCTATATAAGTTCTTTATTAGTAGAATTATCTTTAGAAAAAATCATTGCGCACAGTAAAATGAATTTCACACCTTCCCAGAAATTATATAATAGGGTATATATAGTTCTAGGGTTAGGGAGTTTGTAATTAATAAAAATATATTATCCAATATCTAAATCCATCATCAACCACACTTATATTATTATTATTATTATTTCTATTTCTTTGATGAACACATGACTCATGTATAATATAAATATCAATAAAAAATTAATATTTATTTGAAATATATTTAGTATATCATTTCCATTATTAGGAACCTTACTCGGCTCATCCGCCTTCCTCAATATTTATAGAACCTTGAATAATAAATATTATTCATTAGATAAATAAATATAGTATTCATGATCTTGTAAATATATATTAATTCTAATATTCAACTCACATAAAATAGTTATTAAATATATGTGATCAATAAATCATAAATAAATATTATTCCTCAATCTGAAGAATAATATTTATTCTAATAATTAAATTCAAATAGATTATAATTTATATCAATGGAAACACTAACTATGTCACTCTATAGGCCTCTTCCCTAATGGCATTAGTTGGGCTTACCTAAAGTCCAATATCATCATCTAGAAACATGTAAAGGCGTCTATAGATGAATAAGTTAATGCCTTAATGACAGCAACCACATATAAATGATCACGATGTAATATAATCCCTTTTCATTGATATCTCGTCAAGTAGGATTCTAACATCCCTCTTCTCCTAATTGGATTGAGAAGGTGCAAGGATGCTACTTGTCCTTAAGAGATATCCCCAAGATGACAAAGGATGAAAATAAATGTCGAAGGGATTCAATGTATGTGGGGGATGATTTTCCCTTAAACATAGAAAAAATAACCAAATGAACCAAAACCAAATAAAACACTACATGATTCATGATAAAAAATTAAATACAACTCAACAATTTCATTTATATTAAAACCAACCAAAAAGTACCACAGTAGAAGAAAAACTAACATCAAAGTAAACAACGGAAGACAAAACTATCAAAACTCAAAGACAACCAAGTGACTCTGAAGCTCCACATGCTCCAAGATCCAACTCCACCAAATATCCCAAGTATCATGAAGTAATGCTAAATATGTGTGATACTTTACCTCATCTCATATCCTGATAGACGATATCTGCAAAAGCACCAAAGTGCCAAAGCAGGGGTGAATACTAAAACTTAGTAGGTTTTCCCCGATGACTTCCCAACTCACGCCACTAGGAAAGAACATGTTATCAACATTTATATAAACAATTAATATAAAACAATTTATAAATATTTTATATTAAAATATAAACACAAACCAAGGTAAATAGTTTCCCAAGAAAAGCACATGAACAATTATTTAAATCATTTAACAATCTATTTCAGCATAACCCCTTCCTTTCCACACAACCATACATCCAACCATGAATAAAACCCATGGACCTCCCTATACTCATGAGTGGTGAGTAATCATTCTACTAATTCATCACTTAGTAGACCACCTTGATAGGGGTACTTCAAACCCATATTTGTCCCAACCTTTTTATGTGGGTACTTTATGCCCATATCAATCCCAATGTATATGAATACATGCCACAAAACCATACCAAAACCATGAAAAATACAAATTGTGTTAAAAAATTTCAATAAAACATAATTATTTTTATTGAAAACCATTTTTACATGTATCAAAACCCATAATTAATTTAAAATAATCATTTTAAAATCACGTTATCAAAAACACTTTCCAATAACACACCAATTTCCCCAATTTCCACAAACCATCACTCAAGAGGGTTTCAAAAAAAATTAAAAGTGGATAAAAAATAAATTTCAATCAATGTAATCAATTTTAAACTAATAATTCAAGTTCTAAGGTATAAGAGTTTAGAGTGAATCCACCTACTGTGAGATTTTTTGCGAAAACGAAGAACGACACGAACAAAATCTACGAAACCGGGTTGAATATTCACAAACCCACCCTAGATGTCTTCTCCTATCATAAACCAAGAAAAATAAAATCATATTTGGAATCCAAAACCTTATATATACCCATATAGGGTGTACATATAAGAAACTGAGAGAGAGGGTGAAGTAGATCTAAGAAAACATCAAGAGTGACCAATAATGATCACTTACCAAGTGGAATCATCTTTTAATCACCAAGGGAAGCCTTTTAATCACCTCCAAATCAATGGAAGAACCTTACTTGACCTTTTACAGATATAAATATTGATTTAGGGCCTCATAGGATGAAAATTGAGTGGGTTAAAGGGGAAAACGAGTGTGGTACACTTTTTAAGGAAGTGGTTTCTTTCCACGCATAGTTTAGTCACACGATTAGTCAAACTATAAGCTAAACATGTGTTAGCCACTACCTCAAGGATGAGCCTCATATGGTCGCCTCGTATGGTCTCCAAATTGTGTGCCAATCGTGCCAAAGACACTACCTCAAAATGACCAAATCCATTTTTCAAATTGCATAGTTTTTCCTTAGTGGACGCAGGGTTTGGGTAAACCATGTTCCGCCAGTGTGCTTTCCCCTTTTATCCTAGATCACTATTCATGGTTTCCTATAGGTGTTTCATGGTTTTCCCAAACCATGAACCTATAAAAAATCTCCAAAAACACTCCAAAAAATCTCTAAACTCTACCAAACTTCACCCATAAACTTTATATACTTAAAATCATAATTAAATGGGTTACTTACCAGAAATTGGGGGTGCTTCATTATCCCCACCATAGGTATTTTTTCCCCATAAAGTAGAAAACTATCACTACCTTGAAAGAGTTCTATCCACTTCTCTTTAATTTCCTTCTCTTGTTCCCAAGTCTCCTCCTGAATCTAACCATGTTTCCACAAAACCTGCACTAGACCGATCCTTTTTCCATGCAAGACTTATCCTTGTCTATCTACAATCCACACCAGGATATGTACCAATGAATCATCCATCTGTATGTCAATGTGATCCCATGTGATCACATGGTTAGGATTAGGTTGATATTTTTTCAACTGAGATAGTGGAACACATTATTCACCATGCTAAAACGTGGTAGAAATGCTAGCTTATATGTCACCACTCCAACCGATTATAGTATATCAAAAGGGCATATATATAAAGGATATAACTTTCCTTACTTTAAAAAATGATGATGTCCAAGCCTTGGATAGATCTTGAAGAGCACATGATCACTCATCACGAATGAAAAAGGACATCGACAATGATCTACATACGAAATATGATGACTTTGAGCCATCTTCATTTTAACATCCCAGCCTGGGTTCCATGCAATGGTTCCTTGAGTCGGTCGGTCACATGACCTCATGTGCACCTCCCCATATGCTAGAGGCTACCGAATAGTATTAAGGGTCTGGTAATTCAGTCATGGGGAGATTATACCCTCTTTTATTAGAGTAAAACACCAGAAAAATTAAATAAGAAATAACATAAGCATATATAATCATAAAAAATACCAATGTCACAAGATAACCAAAATCAAAAATACAATACTCAACTAAAAGGGAAACATGTCATGAAAAAGTAAGTTCCAAAGTGTCTAAAATGAAATTGAAGTAAAGACACTAATGACACCCAAGTGGGTCCCAAAATATGTATAGTTCCCCCATCCATGCTCCATCCCTAGTTAGTAATATAATCCAGGGTAATTCCCCTTAACTTGTCCTACAATAATAAAGTCTATTCAAGTATTGATCAGGCAACCCGAATAGGGTGTGAGTATGACTTAGTAGGCCACCACCAACGGTGTCTAAAACAAATCCATCCAATAATAGTGTAAAAATTGTAATAATAATTATTATAATGCACAAATAAATAGTTTATCACATTATTAAATATTCACTTTTTAATCACATAAAAACCTCAGGTTTCCGTAGATACTCGTACCTCAAAACCTGATTTGGCCCATGCCATAATTTGATCTTTCCCCAAGGTTTACCATGTGTTTTAAATCCCATGTTACCTTTCTTATTTCATAAATTAATGACGATGTTACCATTCTTATTTCACAGATAAATGACCACGTTACCATTCATTTAATAACACAAATTGAATGACTATGTTACCATTCTTATTTCACAAATGAATGACCATGTTACCATTCATTTAATCACACAACTTGAATGGCCACGTTATTATTCTTATTTCACAAATGAATGACCATGTTACCATTCACTTAATCATACAATTTTAATGACCATGTTACCATTCATAATAGTTTTCCGAATGAGAATATTACCATTCACCATTTCAAACATATCTCATGGATCTCATTTATCAAGGTTAATAAACATTAACCACAATATCACATATAGAACATCAACACATTAAGCATGATTAATTTACATTAAAACTATTACCCCAATATCACGTTAATTAATTTATCTATTAATTAATCAATTCATCCTCATTGATAATTCAAAAATTAGTCTTCACATAAAAATCCCCTTAATTAATTCCCTGATTAATTGATCACATCAATCTAACTCAACCATTAATTAATCACTCACTCATAATTAATGCATCGATTAATTATCTCAATTTCCAACCTCAACAGCTCATAATTAATTCATCAATGAATTATTTAACAAACTATTCTAGAGTCTTATAATTAATTCCCCAATTAATTATCCATTCTATGGCATCAATATCCCATAATTAATTCCCTAATTAATTATCTCAAACCACAATCTCAGTTTCCCATAATTAATTTCCCAATTAGTTATCTCTACTCATAACACCCAAAACCCGCAATTAATTCCACAATTAATTATCTCATTCAATGATACCTAAATATTATAATTTCACAATCATCTCAATTAATTAATTTACCACATTAATTAATTCATTTAGGTATTATAATTGCTAAACAACTCAAGAAATTATACAAATTGCATATACATAATCAAATCATGACTATGGGGTTTATATTTTTGACCACTAACCTCTATTAATTGATAAATTCTCTCTCAATGGAAATCCCCAAAATCCGAACAGCGTGACAATGTAGATTCAAGATCTAGATCTAATCCCTAAACCAATATCAAATATATCAAGATCTAATCAATATATATTTAGAACAAAAATCCTAGATCTAGATCTCACCAATTAGGTTTAGATATAAATAAATATTGAATAAACTCCATAAAAAGATCAAGATAATAAGGAAGAATAGATATAATAAGGATTGTGATGAGATCCACTTATTGAGAGAAGAGAAGATCTTCGATTCGAGCTTTGAATCTTGAAGAACAGAGGTCAGAAGGCCTTGGAACCCCTCCGAAAAGCTCTGGAATCACCCAAAAACATTAAGTCCCAAGACAAGGTTTAAATTATGGTGTTTTGAGGGTTTGTGAGATTTTAAAATAAATTTTTGGGTGAAATAAAACCACATGCATGGTTTTTCTGGGTAGGGGTGCATGGTTTAACAAATAGTGTTCCAACTGTGTAGTCCTCATTATCTAGGGTTGTACGATTATTTGGGATGGGTGCATAGTTTAATCTAATTATGAACCAACCATTCATAGTCCCCTTCTCTTAAAATTTTCTTAAAACTCCACCCAAACTCACCCCAAGTCATAACTCCAACCAAATGTACTTAAATAAAACAAAAAGTACCTAAATTTCCACCCAAGATAACTCCAAAAAAGGTCAGGATCTTATATCCATCCTCTTTCTGATAAACTGAATCTTCTTCATTGTTTCTTGGACAATGCTCGACCCAACTAGTGAAGTATCACCTATTTCCACCCAACAAAGTGGAGAATGACAAGGACTCCCATACAATGCTTCAAAAGGAGCTATGTGTATCAAGGCCTGATATATTTTGTTATATGAGAACTCCACTAATAGAATATGCTCTTCACATGAGAAACTAAAACTCATTATACAAGACCTCAGCATGTATTACAACATTTGTATCATCCTTTCAGACTATCCATATTTCTGAGGATGATACGCCATACTTATAGTCAGATGAGTACCAAGGGATTTATGTAAGGATTTCTAGAAACAAAATGTGAATCTTGAATCTATATCTAATATGAACAAAACTAAGAGTCCATGTCTCATTACCAATTCTTGGATATATATTTTAGATAGATTCTCCACCATATAATTTTCATGAGTAGGGATGAAATGGGATGACTTCATTGGATGATCCATAATCACCCATATGGCATCATGTTTCTAAACTGTTCTTGGGAAACCTATTACAAAATCCATAGTTATTTTCTCCCATTTCCAAATAGGGATGGGTAATGAATGTAACATACCTGATGGTTTCTAATTATCTTCTTTAACATGTTGGTAAGTTAAGCATCTTAAAAAAAACTCAGACACCTTACTTTTCATATCGACCCACCAAAACTATGTTTTCAAAATCTTATAAATCTCTTGTATTCTAGGATGGATAGCCCATATTGAATGGTGGTATACATGAATAAGTTTATCTTAATAATCCATAGGTTCAACCATCTGATTTCTGAACCACAAAACTAAACTCCCATCTATCCTCCATCCCTCTATGGTCTTCCCGCTATTGATTTATGACCTCATAGCCATGCATTCTGCATCATATGTTTGTGCCTCTTTAACCATCTTTACTAAATTAGGAACAATCCAAACTGGAAATAAAACCGTAACTTCACCTCAATCTTCATAGTCCAAGTTCATGTCGATTAAGATTGACATCAATTTCCACTCATCTGAAGACTATTTTTTCAACTGAGTATATGACTTCTTTCTTCATGAATCTGCCACCATATTGCCTTTCCCTGGTGTATACATCAATTCCAAGTCAAACATTTAGAGATACTCCATCCATCTACTCTATCTTAGATTAAAATCTCTTTGTTACAAAAATGTGTTTTAATCTCTTCTAATTCATAAACACAATAAATTTCTCACAAAAGAGGTAATGACACCATGTCTTCAAAGCATGGACTATGGTAGCTAACTCCAAATCATGTGTTGGGTAGTTCTTATCATGCACTCGTAGCTTCCTTGAACCATAAGAAACAACATAATCACTTTTCAAGAGAACGCACCCCAGCCTAGATCCTGAAGCATCAAAATACACCACGTACCCTTGTCTGGATTTTGGAAATATCATGATAGGTGTTGATGTAAGGTGAACATTTAGCTCTTGAAAATATTTTTGGCATTCCTCAGTCCATTGGAATAGAACAATATTATTCATCAAAGTTTTCATAGGTAAATCTAGTTGTGAGAAGTCATGAACAAAGCATTAGTAATAACTAGATAGACCTAGAAAATATTATATCTTAAAGACATTCTTCGGTGGTTTCAAAGAGATAATAGCTTCTATCTTCTATGGATACACTAAAACACCTATTTTAGAAATTACATGGCTAAGAAATAATACCTATTCTATCCAAAAATTACACATTGATAATTTAGCATACAAATTATGGTCTCTTAAGATTTCCAACACTATCACTAAGTGTTTCTCATGCTCAACCCTTGTCCTTGAATACACAAATATGTCGTCCACAAACACCACAACAAATGAATCCAGATATCACTGAAATATTTGATTTATGAATTCCCTAAAGACTGTTGTTGAATTCATAAGAACAAAAGGCATTACCACATATTCATAATTTCCATATCTCCTTCTAAAAGTTGTCATTGGAATATCCTCCTTTCAAACTATCAATTGGTGATATCCTGGTCGCAAGTCAATTTATGAGAACCACTTATCTCCCCTAAATTGATCAAACATATCATCAATGCATGAAAGTGGATATAGATTATTTATCATAAATTAATTAAGATTATAATAATCCACACACAGCCTTAGGGTTCCATCCTCTTTCTTCACGAACAAGACTGGTGTTTCCCACAGAGATGTACTAGGCCGAATGAAACATTTGCTTTCTAGCTCTTCCAATTTCACTTTTATCTCCCTTAATTTTGTTGGTGTCAGTCGATAAGACTGAAGTCAGATAGGACTAGTCCCCAAGAGGTGATCAATCATAATATCCACTTCCATTACTGGTGGTAACCTAGATATATTTTTAGTAAAAAATCTAGAAAGTGATCCACCACCTCTAGAAAAATGTTACTCTATATCTCTTCCATCGATGTTAAGGTCAATGTCGCCAACTGGTAAGATATTATTCCCACTACTGGAACCAACAAGATCATTGAACCTGTCTTCACATTCTTTTTTTAAAGACACATATTTTCCCTGTAATTTTTTAAAAAAATTATATGGAATTATTATGAGTCTGAAAAAATTGATGATGCGTGATTCTGATGCTAAGAGTTCCCTAAATGAATTGCTGAACTTTTTTAAGGTACATTCAGTAAACACGCGGGCAGAATTTTCTATCTTTTGAATCAGTTCTCGGATTAAAAATATGAGGACACCATTGAATCTGCAACACTAGGATTCACTTAAGAAAGGATTCACTTTGACCGCAATAGGTTGGGAGAAAACGTTAGATTTTGGACTTTTAAAAGAATAATAAAATAATAAAGTTATTTATTTTCTTTTCTTTTTTTCTCCAACGGACAAGTGGTAGAGGCGGGACCAACTAAATGTCAAGCCATTAAATGGATTGACTTCTCATTTCTTTGTAACAGCACCATTGGAATTAGGAAGGTTCCTTATTTAATTAAACCTCATTAATTCCACATGCATTACTCACCCTCCCCCTCTCCAATTTATATGGTGCTTGGGGAGGAATATTGGCATGGATTCACCAAGAAACAAAGTTCTGATAATTTTTCATGATGCCAACCACTTGGAGGATGGAACCAGTTCCGGAGATAGGTGACGAGCGCCACCAAATCATGGACCAAAGAATGATGATTGAGCAGCATCATTGGAGTCTTGTTGTGTGAACGATGAATGTCGACTCTTCCCCAAACACGAATGATCTCTAATGATATTTAGGTAGGGATTTATCTTGTTTTAATTTAAATATATTGTTAAATCATGTATCCCCCCTGTTAAGACACTAACACAGAGGTCACGGGTTAAACGAACAAGGCTCGGACCCTCCGCTTCTTTATTAATATCTGTGTTTTTTATGGTCCTTTTTATTTTCATTGAACAAAACCAATAATGGAGGGTTGAGAATCAAAGAGGGAATCTCGAGGAGGATGATGGTACCTACAGACAGAAAAACGATCCACTGGAGCTCACCCAGTGACCCGTGGAAGACCACTGGCGTGGCACCGGCACGGCAGAACCAGTGACCGGCACTGGCGAGTGACAGCAATGGCCGGCAATGGCCGGCCGTGGAAGGTATGGTGGCATGCAGTTGTGCGCTGTCGGTGGAGAAGGTCGCGGCCCTATCCACGGTGGGTGAAGACGGTGGCTGGTTTGGGCCGTCCACGGAAGGCAGAGGTGGAGAGGCGTGTCGTCAGGCACCGCTGGAGATGGTCTCAGCATGAAGTCGTGGTGGTGGAGGAGGGACCTACCCCTACTGGGGCCTTAGTGACCAGGTAGTTCCACATGGTGCCACCACTCCAATACCCAAATGGCTTATCCATTCAGGAGTAAAGGGGGGGATCATAACCCTCCCCTTATGCCAGCTAGCACGAGCCCCAGTAGGCCATTCCTCCAGCTTGTTGCACCCCTCTGCGTGTCAGGTCGTGCCTCCAGCAAGTCATGCCCCTCCGCGGGATGGGTTGTGCCCTTCACGGGCTGGGCCGCATGAGCCCAGTGGGTCACACCCCTCCGCTGTCTAGGATGAGCTAGCCTAGTGGGCCCCACCGTCCAGGCGGGCTAGGCCGGTTCGCAGCCCAGCAGGTTGAGCCCTCTTCGACCCAGCCCTGCTGGGTCAGACCTGAATCGGATCGGGCTGACCCAAACTGGGTCAGGTCGGCCCAGGCCGAATCGGTCCAGACCCAGACCCAACGAGGCCTAGTTTAACCTAAAGGACCATAACTTGAAATCTGAGCATCTATTTGAAAACCCATCTACGGTGCTGGGACCCTTGGAGAGAGACGATCCTTTTGGTATACTCCACTTGAGTTTTAAAGAAAGTTGGAGTACGACCGCGTTGGATCGGACCCGAATCCAATCGGGCCCTCATAACTAAAACGCTTATAAGTCACAGACCAGGCGTTCAATTGACGTGTTGTCTATCGCGTTGGAACCCTTATGACATGGAGGTCCTTTGGGATACTTCTTCGTGTAGATTCATGGCAATTGAGGTATTCCCAATGGCTTGAAGATCAGATCCTCCCAGAATCAAGCATACTATGAGCGGAAATCCAATGGCTGCCAGTGAGGCAGAGGTTGAAAACATATCATATGGAGGTTAGTACCTAGAGATCCTGTTTGAATCAGTACTGATCCTGTGTGGGTTAGATCCTATGTGGGTCAGCGCTCAGCGATCCTGTGTAGCTCAACGCATACTGAACTTGTGTGGGTCAGATCCTGTGTGGATCAGTGGGTGTTAGTACCTGTCGATCCTATGTGGGTCAGACTCCGTATAGTCAGTAGCAGAGCCTCTCAACAAAATAAGATAATCTTGTTTTATGACTAATCATTTGTACTTCAGTACTTATACCTGGTGTGAGCTGAGTCTTTACCTTTGTGGTACTTTTACCTTTGTGGTGTTACCTTCATGGTGTTACCTTTGTGGTACTTTTACCTTCGTATTGTTACCTTCATGGTGTTACCTTCATGGTGTTACCTTTGGGGTAATTTTACCTTCATGGTGTTACCTTTGTGGTGTTACCTTTTTGATATTCTTCTTTTTTGGATCAGTTGTGCAAATGGCTTAAAATTTGGAGTCTTAAGTTTCATCATGAATGATATGAGTATCTTTAGGTAACTTAGGTATATGTATGGGCATATACCTAAGTAGAGTTAATGACTACTTTGTGCTTTGTGATTGAGGTATTTCTTTGTGGTTTTTCCTTTTTGGAACTCTGGAAGACCTTTAGGGGTCTCGGGTTCCCTACTGGGTATTGTTATACTCACCCATGTACGGTCTATGCCCACACCTTGTTGGGTCTTGTGCAGACGACGAATAGCATTGATCAAGGATGAGGGAGCCAGGACTGGAAGGTGCTCAGAGGTTGACCTTTTAACGTGATGTGTCATAGTGTCTACAGATCATGAGTTGTACCTACCCTTCAGGTAGGATCCTTGATGGATGATCCAGGAGTTTTTTTCTCTTTTCATTTGTAATTGTACTTTTCAGTTGGGATTGAATTCCAGCCCCTTTACTTTTAGTACACATTTTACTACAATAGTTTACTTTTTGGTTGCTTCTTGTTGTACACTTGGATTGTGTGTTTGTATATTTTTAAAGGAAATTCCTTCCCCTTATAGGGATATGACTTTCCGGTTCTAGTCGCCATCCCCTAGCCTATGGAAGGCGGGCTTGGGGTAGTCATGGAATGGGCCCTGGGGGATGGGTCATGAAAAAGTGGTATCAGAGGATTCGGTTCTACCGAATAACTAAGACTTTGATCTTTTCATTGTGGAAATAGTTTTAAGTGTTATGAGTGAGGTTTTCAGTTTGGGGAATCCAGTTTTGGTGTGGTGGTCGACGTATTCATACCCCAGGACCCTGAATTCTGATTTCTGACTCAGTGCATGAAAACACTGAATGCATGTGTTTTTTAAAAAAATATTTGATCTCTTTGATTCATCTCACCAGGTATAACTTTTGATTATGGAGCGCCTATTTTCTTTCATGATGCCACCACACAAATATCTAGCCAGTATTCCCAAGAGAGTACACGATGACATCCCACCTAGTGATGAGGCTACAGTGCAGGGCCCTCTTACAGTGATAGTACCATCGGGTGGTGCACTAGTAGCAGCACCACCTTTTGGGCAGTAGATTCCAACAGCCCCACTAGTAGAGGGTGCATGCCAACTGAGCGCATTGAATGAGTTCCAACAGTAGTATCCTTTGAGGTTCCAAGGAGAGACGGATCCGCAGGCGGTTGAGGACTGGATGGAGGCTTTGGCCAGAGTTTTTCACTTAGTTGCGACACCAGCTGTTCTGATGGTGATCCTAGCTGCCAGTCTTCTCCAGGGAGCAGCTGGGAGATGGTGGAGTCTGACACTCTAGTTACATGATAAGGTGAATTTCACCTGGGTGGACTTTTAGGTCCTTTTAGGGAAGAGTTCGTCCTAGCAACTCTACACATAGTGCGTGTACAGTAGTTGTTGCACTAATAGTAGGGTAGCATGACCGTGGCCCTGTACTCGGTGAGGTTCACTGATCTCTCCGGTTAATCCACTGACATGGTATGGGACTCTTTCTTTAGGGATAAAACCTTTGATCAGGGTCTCCAATGGGAGATCAGAGCATTGATGATATCGCTCAACATTCCAACTCAGGTTGGGGTACTAGAGCAAGCACTTTTGGTGGAGAGATTCCTAGCTGAGCAGGCACCGACAGCTAGAGCCACCACCAGACATCAGGTAGTATATTCATCTAAAGCATGCAGTAGACGGATGACGTAGGGGCCCAAGTAAACCAGACCTTCTGGTGGATGACCTCATGATACATGGTCGGTGGTGAGGGGCTCAAGGGATAGAGGAGGATAGATGAGGAGCAGGCAATGCTACTCGTGTGGCTGGCAGGGCCACATGGCTCATGACTACCCGAACCATCATACAGATGACTAGTTGATGGTCGAGGGACCGCTGAGGTAGAGTAAGAGGTTCGAGCAGGGAGGTTCATAGGGAGGAATACATAGAAGAGGATCTGGCTTTGTAGCAGGTGTTGGGTGGCAATTCGATGTTCTACCACCTCCACCTCCAGGTTGTCCACCCCGACCACAGGGAGCAGGTGGACAGGGACGAGCACAGCTCCAGGTAGCTGAGGCCTATGACCACGATGCTCTAGATATTATTAGAGGTATGATCTATGTATAATCCATCCTAGTTGTAGTAATTATAGACATAGGTTCCAATCACTCTTTTGTTTCCACAACCCTCGTTCGGAGCTCGGATATTCTGGAGTCGTTGGCTCGATCCTTGTGATTAGAGACTCCTACATGAGAAGATTCGACAATTACACACTGGTTCCGGTAGTGTGAGCTTACTATAGGAGGCGAGAGCTTCGACTGGGATATTCTAGTATCAGCATCGAGGCCTTACTACGTCATCTTGGGTATGGATTGGTTATCCATAGTCCATGCTCAAATTTACTGTATTAGGCGTAAAGTGCGGTGTGTCTGCAAAGATGGGACTAGGTTTTTCTTCACTGAAGAGAAGGGAACCTTTGAAGCACGGGATGGACTTACCTAGATGAGGGTGAAGCTGATCACACATCAGTTGGCTAGCCTTTCCCTCGGATCAGTTGATGTTGAGAGTCTGAGTTGTCCTGTAATGGTGGACCAGTATGTCGATGTATTCCCTGATGATGTTTTCATACTACCTCCTCACAGAGAGGTGGAATTTTACATCGACCTATACCTCGGGATAGCATTGATATCTACACCAGCATATTGGATGGATCTCACGGAGCTTCATGAGTTACGGTTACAGTTGGAGGACTTGTAGAGGAAGGGGTTCATAAGGCCCAGTGTTTCTCTATGGGCAGCCCTGATTTTGTTCACCAAGAAGGCATATGGGAGTTTGAGACTCTATGTGGACTATCATTTCCTAGACTAGGTGACCATGAAGAACAAGTATCAACTTCTGAGTATTGATGATATTTTCGATCAGTTGAAGGGATCTCATTTGTTTTCGAAGATAGACCTCAGATCAGGCTATCATCAGCTCAAGGTACAAGATGAGGATATGCAGAAGATGGCCTTTAGATTTCAGTATGGACACTATGAGTTCTTTGTTATGCTATTCGGTGTTACCAGCACCTTAGTAGTGTTCATGGGACTCATGAATAGGATCTTTCATCCATACCTAGATCGCTTTATGGTGGTCTTCATTAATGACATCTTAGTGTACTCAACGACGGAGGAGGAGCATGCCTATCATCTGCAGATAGTTTTGGATACACTCTGAGAGCACCAACTTTATGGTAATCTCTCAAAGTGAAAGTTCTAGATACAAGAGGTCCACTTTCTGGGACACGTTATCACGGAGGCTGGAGTTGCAGTGGATCCGACAAAGATAGAGGTTGTGCTATATTGGGAGCCACCCAAGAGTGTGACCGAGATGCGGAGTTTCCTGGGGTTTATTGGGTACTACCATAGATTCTTACCCGGATTTTCTAGAGTTTTGGCACCCTTATCAGCATTTATGAAGAAGAGATAGTCCTTCGTGTGGATAGAGAGATTCTAGCATAGTTTTTAGGAGATGAGGCAGAGGCTAACGAGTACCCCTATCTTGAGGCTACTAGAAGATGGTTTTGGGTATGTAGTCTACTATGATGCATCAGGTACCATACATGGATGTGTCTTGATGTAGAAGAAAGTAGTGATCGCTTATGGTTTATGATAGTTGAGAGAACATGAGAATAACTACGCCATCCATGACCTAGAGTTAGCAGCAGTGTTCATCACCTTGAAGATGTGATGACATTACTTGATGAGCGAACATTTTACAATCTACTCTGATCACAAGAGTCTCAGGTATATCTTCTCATAGAAGGACCCGAACCTGAGATAGCGGCGTTGTCTAGAGTTCCTCCAGGACTATGACTTTGAGATGGTCTACACTTCTGGGAAGGGGAACATAGTGGCAGATGCACTCATCAAGAGGTCTGGTTTACAGCTGCTGAGTGAGGTGACAGAGCAGCTAGCCGCGTTGCAGATATCCTTTGTGGATAGAGATGGATCAGCTTACCTCCAGTATATGACTATCACTCCCCCACTTCTTTAGCGAGTTCAGGAGGCACAACTTGGGTACGTTGATTGCGTGGATCGACGTGCTCAGATATCCTCAGTACAGGTACCTAATGGATTTTTTAAAGGTGGGGAGCATGTCATCCTCTTTATAGGACATACCATGGTATTAGTGGCGCTACAGGAGGAGGTGTTGAGGGACTTCCATATATCCCCTCTGGTGGTACATCTTGGTGTGGTGAAGAACTATCAGGACCTATGGCGTCATCACTGGTGGTCAGGGATGAATAAAGAAGTGGAAAAGTTTGTTTCATGATGCCTCACTTGTCAACAAGTGAAGGTCGGGCATCAGGTTCAAGTAGGCTTAGCGCAGCCACTAGAGGTGCTAGAGTGGAAGTGGGATGGTATATCCATAGACCTTGTGACAAGGTTTCCACGTACATCTAGGGGACATTATTCCATCTGGGTGATCATTGACCAACTCACCATGTCGACCAACTTTCTACCTATCCGAGAGCAGGGATCAGTAGAGGGATTGGGACGCCTCTACGTACAGGATATTGTACAACTTAATTGGGTTCCATCGATGATTGTCTCTGACCATGACACGTGTTTTACATACCAGTTGTGGAATTGATTGTAAGAGGCATTCGGGACTCAGCTACGTTTGAGCACCGCCTTTCATCCACATACGGATGGTCAGACAGAGTGGACCATTCGAACACTAGAGTACATGCTTCATGCTTGCATCCTAGTTTTTTGCTGCAGTTGGTAGGGTCACTTTCCCTTGGTAGAGTTTTCATAAAACAATATCTATCACTCCACCATCTATATGGTACCATTTGAGGCCTTATAAAGTCAACCATGTAGATCAACTCTATACTGGACAGACCTAGGGGAGTCAGCACTTATGGGTCTAGAGTTGGTACGGGCTACCACTGAGAAGGTGCAGATCATCCAGGAGTGGATGAAGACTGCACAGAGCAGGAAGAAGTATTATCCTGATAGGATACATAGACATTTGGAGTTATAGGAGGGAGACCATATCTTCATACGGGTCTCACATCGACAAGGTTTGCGGAGATTTGGACAAGGCATCAAGTTATCACCGAGGTTTATTATACCTTTTCAGGTTCTTAGAAGAGTTGGATAGGTGGTGTTTCACTTGGATCTTCCCCCATAGATGCACCGGGTGCATGACATTTTCCACGTATCACAGCTGAGGAGGTACGTGCATGATCCATCACACATTATCGACTGGGGTGAGCTGGAAATCGATGGTGGGGTGACTTTTACAGAGGTTCTAGTGGAGATTGAGGATCAACAAGAGTAGGTACTTCGTGGACAATCAATTCCTCTGATGCACGTTCGCTGCCAGCATGGGAACCTTCAGGAGAGTACATGGGAGCAGGAGGCTCAGATTTGTGCTCAGTACCCCCATTTGTTTTCTGGGCCTATGTTCTGTCTTTCGAGGATGAAATTTCCTAAGGTGGGGAGAATGTAAAGACCTGGATTTTCCATGTAATTTTTTTTTAAAATTATATGGAATTATTAAGAGTTTGCGAAAATTGACAATGCGTGATTTTGAGGCCCGGTGTGCCCAGAATGAATTTATGAACTTTTTTAAGGTATGTTTAGTAAACGTGTTGGTGGTGTTTTCTATCTTTCAAATCAATGGTCGGATTAAAAATCATAGGGCACTGTTGAATCCACATCACCGAGATTTTCTTAAGTGAGGCTTCACTTAGACCACAGTAGGTCGGGATAAAAATTTAGATTTTGGAATTTTAAAAGAATAATAAAATAACAAAGTTATTTTATTTATTTTCTTTTTTTCTCCAACAGAAAAGTGGCGGTGGTGGTATTAACAACATGTCATTCCATTAAATGGCTTGACTCCTCAATTATTTATAATAGAACTATTGGAATTACAAAGGTTCCTTAATTAATTGAACCCCATTAATTTCATGTGCGTTACTCACCCTCCTTATCTCCTGTTTATATAGAGCTTGGGGAGGAGTATTGGCACGGATTCACCAAGCGACGAAGTTCTAATAAAGTGTTGTGACGCAAACCACTTGGAGGATGGGACCAGTTCTAACGAACGGTGATGATTGCCACCAAATCACGAACCGAAGAACGATGATTGAGCGGAGTCATTGGAGGATTGTTGTGGGAATGATGAACATAGACTCTTCCTAAAATGAGTACATTCTCCAATGATCTTGAGGTGGGGATTTATCTTGTTTTAATTTCAAGAGATCATTGAATCATGTATCTCCCCCCCCCCTTGTTAATACGCTAACGCGGAGGGCACGGGCCAAACGAACAAGGCCCGTACCCTAAGGACGTCGATGGTACCTACAGATGGAAAAATGGGCCACCGGAGCTCACCCGGTGACCCGCGAAAGACTGTCGGTGCGGCACCGGCACAGCAGCACCAATGACTGGCGTCGGTGGGTGACAGTGATGGCCAGCAATGGACAGCCATGAAAGGGATAGCGGCACACCGTCGCATGCCACCGTCATATAAGGTTGCGATCGTAGTCGTGGTGGGTGAAGACGGTGGTCGGCTCGGGTCGGCCACGGAAAGCAAAGGCGGAGCGGCGTGTCGTCGTACACCGCTGGAGATGGTTGTGGAACGAAGTCACGACGGTGGAAGAGGGACCCACCCCTGTGGGTAATGTAGTGACCATGAATTTCCATGTGGAACCGCTACTCTATTACCCAAATGGCTTATCCGTTCGGGAGTAAAGGCAGAAGCGTAACCCTCCCCTCGTTCCAGCTAGTGCGAGCCCCAACGGGCTCCACCTCCAGCAGGTCGCGCCCCTTTGGGGGTCGGGCCACGCGAGCCCCAATGGGATATGCCTCTATTAGGCCACACCCTTCGTGGTCTGGGCCACGTGAGTCTACCGAGTTGCGCCCCTCTGTGGGCTAGGTCGCGCCAGCCCAGCGGGTCACGCTGTCCAAGCGGGTCGGGCCGATTCGCGACCCAACAGGTCGAGCCCACCGTGACCCAGCAAGCCAGGTCATACTCGAATCAGATTAAGTAAACCTGAACCAGATCGGGTCTTCCTGAACTGGGTCAGTCCGACCCAGGATGGGTCGATATGACCGGGTCAGACTAGACCTAGACCCAACCAGGCCCAATTTCACCTAAAAGACCATAACATGAAATCTGAGCATCCGTTTGACGAACTGTCTAAGGTGATGGGACCCTTGGAGAGAGACAGTCCTTTTATTATATTCCAATTGAGTTTTGGATAAAGTTTGAGTATGTCTTAGTTGGATTGGACCCAAATCCAACCAGGCCCTCAGAACTAAAATGCTTATAAGTCACAGACCGGGTGTCCGATCGACGCGTCGTCTATCGCGTTGGAACCCTTATGACATGGAGGTCCTTTGGGATACTTCATCATAGAGATTCATGGAAGTTGAGGTAATACCGATGGCTTGAGGAGAGGATCCTCCCATAATCAAGCATACTTTGAGCATAAATCAAGTGGCTGGTAGTGAGGCGGAGGTTGGAGACAGATCATACGGACGTTAGTACCTAGCGATCCTCTGTGGATTAGCATCGATCCTGTGTAGGTCAGATCCTGTGTGGTTCAGCGCTCAACGATCCTATGTGGGTTAATACATATTGATATTTAGTGATTTAGATCCTATGTGGGTCATCGGGGGTTAGTACCTATCGATCATGTGTGGGTCAGACTTTGTATGGTCAGAAGTAGAGCCTCTTGATAGAATAAGATGATCTTATTTTGCGACTAATCATCTGTAATTCAGTGCTTATACCTAGTGTGAGATGAGTATTTACCTTTGTGGTACTTTTACTTCGTGGTTTTACCTTTGTGGTGTTACCTTTTTAGTACTTTTACCTTTGTGGTGTTACCTTCATGGTATTACCTTTGGGGTACTTTTACCTTCATGGTGTTACCTTTGTGGTATTCTTCCTTTGTGGATCAGTTGTGAAAATGGCTTAAAAGTTGGAGTCTTAAGTTTCCTCATTAATGAGATGAGTATCTTTCGATAACTTAGGTATATGTATGGGCATATAGCTGAGTAGATTTTATGACTTCTTCGTGCTTTGTGATTGAGATCTTACTTTGTGGTTTTTACTTTGTGGAACTCTGGGAGGCCTTCGGGGGTCTCGGGGTCCCTACTGATTATTGTTATACTCACCCCAGCATGGTCTACGCCTACATCTTGTTGTATCTTGTGCAGACGATGGACAGCATTGATCAAAGTTGAGGGAGCCAGGACTGGACGGTGCTCAGAGGTGGACCTTTTGACGTGATGTTCCGCAGTGTCTACAGATCATGAGTTGTACCTACCCTTCATGTAGGATCCTCGGTGGATGATCCATGAGTTTTTTTCTTTTTTTATTTGTACTTGTACTTTTCAGTTGGGATTGTATTTTGTCCCCTTTACTTTCAGTACACTTTTTACTACAGTAGTTTACTTCGTTGTTCTTCTTGTTGTACTCTTGGATTGTGTGTTTGTATAGGTGTAAAGGCAATGCCTTCCCATTATAAGGATATGTCTTTCCAGTGCTAGTTGCCAGCCCCTAGCCTGTGGAAGGCGGGCTTGGGGTAGTCATGGTACGGGCCCCGGGGGATGGGTCATGACACTTTTCTCATCTAAAGAGATGTTTGATGCCATTCTCAGTCTCAAAACTAACTATTCATCAATAACAATTGATGTGATCCTTTAATGTTGTCAACAAAACCATACCCAAGATTACATCATAGACATTCATATCCATCACAAAGAAATCCCATTTCAGCTCAACTCCATCAACAGTTATAGAACATGCTCTATACATAAAGGCTATATATTCTCTTTTCCTGAGAAGAGTTTGTAGTTTCATCATATACGGCATAATCTCAAGTTTTAAACTTAGTAAATATATAGTATGAGAATCAATAAATGAATGAAATGAACTAGTATCAACAGCACTTTCATAGGTGTAAAATTCAAAATAATCATACCTCTCACTGTAGATGGTCAAACCTAATCATCCACAGTCACCTTATCAACTCCATATAATTACTTCATCACTGAACTTTGTTCTTTCATTCCCTACCAATATTTCCCTTGCTGATAATTCATGGTGTTTATAGAATCACTATGGTTGGACCTATTCAACTGATGAGATTGATTTTCTTCCCTCTCCCCAATAAAGCATACAATGCCTAAGACACCTGAGAAGTGTCCCAATCACCTAAACTCGGAGCGCTGAGATAATAGAACTGAAGATTCCCCATCTGGTTTTAGTTTTGGCATGCTATAGATTGTTTTATACACTCTAGTTTTGTGTGGTCAAGTGAACCACATTGAAAACATCCTACTTTTCTCTTAGATCATGGAGGAAGGTCCACTAATCTAGCTGTCTGATTTTGATTCAAACTTACACCTTAGAAATAGGTGTCTCTATTTCGTTTTCTCACAACATAATAGTTCCCACTATTTCCCATGGGTATCAACATACTTCCTCCTCCCATATCTCTTGATATATATCATTAATCCACCATCTCTCTATTCACTATCTCTATATAATCCATAATATAGAGCACATCTATCTTCAATTGAATCTCCTATCTCAGTCCTAATTCAAAGATACATTACTTTAATAATACACTAGAAGAAACTTTAGGTGAAAAGCACACTAAATTCATGAATTTAGCAGCATAATCAATGATAGAGATTTTTTCCTACTTCTTTCTAAAGAAGTATTTCATTCTTTGAATCTTGAACATGTGAGGATAGAATTGTTTATTGAATAATTCTTTAAAATACTCCCAACTAAGGCCTTGATACACTTTATCCTGGATACAAGATCCCACCACTGGCATGCAAGATCCTCTAAGATATACGTCACTAGCTTCACTTTCATCTCCACTGGTGTGATGATGAAATCGAAGATGATTTCATCATGTTCAACCACACCTCTACATTTTCTGGTTCAAAATCACCAAAAAAGATGGGTGGATTCTTCTTTTTAAACTGGATAGAATGATCCACTTACCTCGAATCATTCCTATGGTTCCCTATTTCCATAGCCTAAAATTATTGGATGATACTCTGAACCAGCTATTGGTTTACCTATGGCTCGGGTGCGACCACATTCTTCATAGCTTCTTCTGGTTATTTCCTATGAAGCCTACCGAGTTCCATTTATATATAGAAAAAAACTCCATAAGTCTCACTCTCTATTATTTGAAGGCTTAACCATTTCAAATTATACCACATCAATTATCACAACATTTCTTTCTAAAATCAACCTTTTCCATGTTCAACCATTTTTTTTGAGAAATCTATACTTTCTTTTTAAAATCAAACTATTTTCAAAATACCATAATCATGCGCTTTTTCAAAATATTTCATTTGAAAAAAAATTCAATATTTTTCAAAAATATACCATTTTTTTCACCAAATCAGAAATCATTACTCAGAATGAAATATGAAATTCTATTGGGAATTAATTCCTCTAATTCTTGTAATATTCATCTCATTAGCTAAACCCATGATAATGAGATTTCAAAAATGCATTTACCCAACTCCATGGTAACTTTAAGTTCAATATAAAAAAGGTTAGCTATGTATTTTTATGCTCTATATTTCAATTCCTTATAATCTTACTCCTTTTTATGATCCCAACCCAAGTAATAGACATGAATGAATTCAATTTTAAGACCAACGGAACTGATGAATACTTGTTCCAGAATGGAAGGACCAAGCTGATGCCACTTTTCTCAAATAGACTTTCAACCTAATAAAATTGATACCATTTGTAACATCCATCTTCTCCTCATTGGCTTAATAATGTGGAAGGATGATACTTGTCCTTAAGAGACATCTCCAAGACATCAAAGGCTGGAAATAAATGTCAAAGGGCTTAAATGTACAGGGTGGATGATTTTCCCTTGAACAAAGAACACCAACCAAATGAACCACAACCTAATAAATCACTACATGATTCATGATAAAAAATTAAATACAAATCAACCATTTCATTTATATCAAAACCAACCAAAGAGTACCATAGTGGAAGACAAACTAATATCAAAGTAAATATCAGAATACAAAACTATCAAAACTCAAAGATAACCAAGAGACTCTGAAGATCCACATGATAAATATCAAACTCTACCAAATATCCCAAGTATCATGAAGTAGTTATAAATATTTTTGATACTTTACCTTTACCCATATCCAGATAGAAAAAATCTACAAAATCACCAAAGTGTCAAAGTAGGGGTGAGTACTAAAACTTAGTAGGTTTTCCCCAATGAATTCCCAACTCACGCCACTAGGATAGAACATGTTAGAAAAATTTATATAAAAAATTAATATAAAACAATTTCTAAACATTTTATATTAAAATATAAACACAACCCAAGGTAAACAATTTCCCAATGAAGGCACATAAATAATTCTTTAAATCATTTAACAATTTATTTTGGCATAACCCCTTCCATTCCACACAACCATATATCCAACCATGCATGAAACCCATGTACCTCACTATACTCATGAGTGGTGAGTTATCCTTCCACTAAGACATCACTTTGTGGGCCACTTTAATGTGGGTACTTCATGCCCATATCCTTCCCAACCTTTTGATGGGGGTACTTCATGCCCTTATCCATCCTAATGCATATGAACACACACCACAAAACTATTCCAAACCCATGATAAATCCAAGTGTGTTCAACCATTTAAATAAAAAAGGATTATTTTTATTGAAAAACATTTTTCCATATAGAAAACCCCACAATTATTTAAAATCATCATTTCAAAATCAAGTTATCAAAAATACTTTCCAATAACACACCAATTTCCCCAATTTCCACAAACCATCACTCAAAATGGTTTCAAAAAAAATCATGTTGGATAAACAATAAATGTCAATAAAATAAATCAATTTGAAATTAAGCCTTCAATTTATAATATAGAGGAGTAGAGAGTACAGAAACCTACCTCGAAAGTTTTGGCGAAAACAAAGAATGACATGAAGAACGTCTAAGAAACCAGGTTGAATCTTCAAGAACCCACCTTAGATGTCTTACTCTATCATAAAAAAAGTCAAATCTAATAGTATTTGGAATCCACAACTTTAGATATACCCAAAGTGGTCATAGATCTAAGAAACTGAGATATAGGGTGAAGTATATCTAAGAAAACATCAAGAACGGCCAAGAATGATCAATTACCATGAGGAATCAACTTCTAATCACCAAGGGAAGCCTTAAGATCACCTCTGGGTCAATGGAAGAACCTACCTTGACCTTTGAGAGAGATAAAATCCCAAGTTAGGGCCACATAAGAGGGAAAACAAGTGATTTAAAAGGGAAAATTATTGAGATACACCTTTTAAGGGAGTGGTTTCTTGCTGCGTATGGTTTAGTTGCACGATTAGTCAAACTGTGTGTTAACCATTTGTTATCCACTACCTTAAGGATGAGCCTCACATGGTCATCTTGCATGGTCTCCAAACCATGCACAAATAATGTTGAATCCACTGCCTCAAATGACCAAATCTATTTTCAAATCGCATAGTTTCTCCTTAGTGGATGCATGGTTTGGGTAAACTTTGTGCCACTCATGCACCTTCCTCTTTTCCCCTGGCACACTATACACAGTTTCTTGTAGGTGTTTCACGGTTTTCCAAAACCATACACCAACCATGAACCTGTAGAAAATCTATAAAAACATTCCAAAAATTCTACAAACTCTCCCAAACTTCACCCATAAACTTCATATAATTAAAAGAATAATTAAATAGGTTACTTACCAGAAACTGAGGGTGCTATAAGGTTATATACTCATGTAATTATTGTATATGTTTGATGGCAATTTTTTGATATACATCAAATAAAAAAAATAAATTCCAGATATACACAAGTCACAAAACAATTTCCCAAAGTACAGTGAATCCTGGGGTTGGATTTTTCAGAAGAAGGCACCATATAAAGCAGTGCCTTCATTAAGAAACAATTGGAGAAGGCGCTAAATGGGAAATCACCTTCTTACAAACCATTTTAAAGAAGGTGTTTTCCTAAAATGCACCCACCCATGTACATTTTTTTAAGTTTTTTTTTATTTTTATATTTTTGTTTTGTATAAAGAATTAAATATTATTTTATTATTTTTAAATAATTTGGTGGATAAATTAATTAATAATAAAAAAATAATTATTGATAATTTCTAATAATGAATATAAATAATGTAATTAATAATATATTTAATTTTTATATTTAAAAATAATTAGTAATAATTAAAAATATAATCAATATTAATTATTTTATTATTATTTTGGTAAATAATATTACTATTATTATTAATTATTATTATAAAATAATAATATTTTGTTTCATGTAAATTATTTTTTGTTTATTATATTTATAAATAATAATACTATTAATAATGATGATGATGATCATGTAAATAATAGTATTATTATTATTAAGTAATAGATTAATTATTATAAATTCATAAAATTAATATATTTATTATATTTATTAATAATAATAAGTAGGAAATATTAATTATTTTTATTTAATTAATTAATTATAGTGTTATTATTATGTCATATATTATTATTAATACTTAATGTTTTCTTTTTATTTCTTTATGAAATTATTTTCATTTTAAATTATTTTATATATTTTAAGTGAATGTATTAAATTTCATTTATAATCTAACTATAATTTATATTTTATAATATTTTAGAGTTATCAACTTCTTTTAAAGTCCAAATTTTATGTTTTTAAACAACATTGTTTTGTATCATATATATTATTTTTTGTTTATTATTTTGATGAAAATATTTTTATTTTTAATTATTTTTTATGTGTTTAGTCTATGTTTTAAATTTCATTTTGATTATATTTATAGTTTATTTTTTATAATCTTTCAAATTCACTTACTTGAAACAAAACAAAACTTATTATGTTTCAAGTAGGTTACTTTGGATGCTTATAAAATATAATCTATAATTACAATCTCAATGAAACCTAAAACATGGATTAAACATATAAAAATAGTTGAAAATAAAAAAAAATCATAAATATAAAAAAACCAAAACCAATTTACATGATACAAACTTTATTGATTAAAAACATAACATTTACACTTTAAAAAATGTATACACATAAAATATAAAATAAATAAAATTTAAATGAAATTTAAAAATTGATTGTACAAAGTAAAAATTAATTGAAAATAAAAGGAATGTAAAAAATAATTTTAAAAAATAGCACAAATAATTTCTAGTGTAAAAAAATTATAAGCACAAATTTTATGTTTTTAAACAATAATATTTTTTGCAATTGAAATTATTTTTTGTCAATTATTTTTAAGAAATTATTTTCATATTCAATTATTTTTTAATATTTTTATTCATTGTTTTAGATTTTATTTATATTGAATTTATACTTTATGTTTATAGGCTTTCAAATTCACCTACTTGAAACATTATTACATTTCAATTTGGTGAATTTGGAGGCCTATAAAATATAAATTGTAAGTACAATCAAAATAAAACATGAAAAATGGATTAAACATATAAAAAATTAAATAAATATAAAATAAATTTATAAATATAACAAAAAAAATTAATTTTCATGACATAAATAACTTAAGAATAGTTTTCCTAAAATATCAAAATAATCCAAATGTGCTTGATTGGTTTTGAGTATGTCAATTGTGTTTTTTACTAAAATGTCATTTTAAACTGAAAACATATAATTTGAGTTATACCAGTCACATCGGGTTTAAATTTTACATGAGACTAAATTCCACATGTTAAAAATGACTTATGAATCATGTTCCTAAATTATCAAGATAATTGGATCATTTTTTCTTGGTTTTCAGTGAGTGTCATGTGATTTGAATTAAAATGTTAATTTTAAACTCATAACAGACACTTTGAGTCTTACTTGGCACATGGTGTATTGGATTTAGGTTAATCTGATTCCTAAACATAAAAAATGAATTATGGATCATTTTAATAAAGTAGCAAAACAATCTGAATTAATTTACTCTATTTTGAGTATGTCCCTTGTCTTTTTTATTAAAATTAATGTCAATTTTAAATAAAAAGACACACTTATTGTCATATCGATCACACAGTGTGTCAGATTGAGGTTTGGGTGATTTATAAACATCAAAAATGAAATATGGATTGTTTTCATAAATTATCAAAACAATATTAATGTATTTTTTCGGTTTTGATTATGTCACTTGTCCTTTTTACTAAAATTAATGTCAATTTTAAATAAAAAAACACTCAGAGTCATAACAGTCACACCATGTATCGGATTGAGGTGATATTGATTCCTACACATCAAAAATGACTTATAGATTATTTTCTTAAAGTATATAAAAAATATGAACGAATTTTCTTAGTTTTTGAGTATGTCGCTTTTCTTTTTTACTAAAATTAATGATGATTTTAAATAAAAAGATACACTTGGGGTTCTACCAGTCACACTGTGTGTCAGATTTAGGTGTAGCTAACTCCTAAACATAAAAATTGACATATACATCATTTTACTAAACTATAAAAACTATCCAAATGTGTCTTCTTAGTTTTTAGTATGTCACTTGTCCTTTTTATTAAAATTAATGTTAATTTTAAATAAAAAGACATACTTGGAGTCATATCTATCACATCATGTGTTGTATTAAGGTTTGGTTGATTCCTACATGTCCAAAATGACTAATAGATCATTTTCCTAAAGTATCAAAACAATATGAATAAGTCGTGTTGGTTTTTAGTATGTCACTTGTCTTTTTTACATAAATTAATGTCACTTTTAAATAAAAAGATACACTTTCAGTCATACTGGTCACACATTATATTGGATTGATGTAAAACTGATTCATAAACTTCACAAATGAAATAATAATAATTTTCCTAAAGTATCAAAACAATATAAATATTTTTTCTCAGTTTTGAGTATGTCACTTATCCTTTTTACAAAAATTAATATCAATTTTAAATAAAAATACATACACTGAGTCATACTGGTCACATCATGTGTTGAACTAATGTGAGGTTGATTCTTATACATATAAAATGACTTATAGATCATTTTTGTAAAGTATAAAAATAATCCAAATGTTTTTTCTTGGTATTGAGTATGTCACTTTTCATTTTTACTAAAATTCATGTCGATTTTAAATAAAAAGACACACTTTGAGTCATATTATTCACATCGTGTGTTGGATTGAGGTGATAATGATTCCTACACATCAAAAATTACTTATGAATCATTTTACTAAATTATAAAAATAATATGAATGTGTTTTATTAGTTTTGATCATGTAAATTGTCCTTTTTACTAAAATTAATGTTGATTTTAAATATAAAGATACACTTAGTGTCATATCGATAACATCTTATGTTATATTGAGATGTGTCTAAATTCTACACATAAAAAATGACTTATGGATCATTTTCCTAATGTGTAAAAACAATCATAATGTTTTTTCTCAGTTGTGAGTATGTCACTTGACCTTTTTACTAAAATTAATGTCAGTTTTAGATAAAAAGACATACTTGGGGCCATACTAGTCACACCATGTGTCGGATTGAGGTGATTTTGGTTATCAAACATCATAAATTACATATCGATCATTTTATTGAATTATAAAAACAATACAAATAATTTTTATCAGTTTTGAGTATGCCACATGTCTTTTTTACTAAAAATAATGTCAATTTTAAGTAAAAAGACACACTTTGAGTCATACCAGTCACACTATGTATTTGATTGAGATGTGGCTTGTAACACCCCAAGCTTCTACGGTACGTTTCCCTTTGAATAATGCGATAGCGTGTGTTGTACGCAACCTCGAGTTCTAACACACACCACAACTAATTAAACTAGCCGTTGTGAATAGTAATAACTAATTTTTGAAATCATATATATTCTATATTTCAAAATGGACTTCATTTTTGGATTCGGAATATCAAAATTAGCCTAGGGTGAAATTTTGGTACATTTCGGATAACTTTCATATTTTGATGAATAGTGAAAATTTCTAAATTTTAATTAAAAACAACTTTTTTAATCCAAATAATTAATAGTGATAAATTATGAATTTGAGTGGTTTTAAAGTATATTTAGAATATATTTTTACCATTCAATTTAATGTTTATCATTGGACATAATTTTACAATTAAACCGAACATAAACAAGTGTCAATCTTTTGATAGTTATTATCTCTTAAAAACACGCTTTTTGTTTTAACAGCGGGAATTAATTTTAAATTAATTTCTGCCACTTATGTGTATTGAATTTAGGAAAATGGATTCCATATTTGGAATCAGGATGTCCAAATTATGTAAATAGGTAACTTTTATTTTTAGACATTTTGAATAATTACTGCGGTAAATATTTTATTTACCATGGTTAAAGGGTAAATCCGGTAAATAAGGGTTAAAAAAATAATATTATAATAATACAAAATTACCCTAAAACGTGTCTTAACCCTATTGGTTGATACATGGTCGACCATGGGCATCTTTGTGTCAATTTTGGGACCCCATGGATCCACTTGTAAGTGATAATGACACTTTATTTTAATTAAGTTAAAATGAATACAAAAATGACACAAGCATATATCTTTTAGAAGAACAATTTTTACATAGGGTTATACATGTTGGATTTTAGATTATAAATATTCATTAGAAAGATAAAAAGATTTCCTACATAATGATATTTTATTTATAATTTTTAGACAATAAATAAGTTATTTTATTTATGACACAATGATGATGCAGTAATTACTATAATAGTGAAAAATTAAAATAATTGATATTATAAATACCCAAATAAATATAATATGAAACTTTTAATGAATTAAACTAATTTTCTAGGCTAATATGATATATTAGGATTGATTTAATGGACTTTGTTCGAAGTAATCAATCTGTTATGAGTTTCACAAAAATCAACTATTGAATAGTGTCAAAATTGACATAAAAGAGTTCTTAAAACAAATATTATATTATTAATTGATATTAAATTCCTAAAAATCTAAGGTTCGGCCAAGAAACTTATATTATGATAGGTTAATCATTAATGGACCACTTGGGGGTCGCTTGGATGTATATAGTAAGTTTATTAACCATATTATATAAAAATACAAAGAGACATTGTAAAAGTGAAACTAATTAACTTAGAGTTAATACTTAAAGATAAGGTTAATATAAGTACCCAAACCTGTCTAAATTCTATTGGATGAGTTGTTTTCGACCTATCCCCACCTCATCCTTTGAATAGTCAACTTTGGAGCCTTTAGAAACCGAATATGAATTTATTATAAATTAATATTTCTAGCTTTTCCAAAGGTGCCCCTCACCCCTCTTATAAAAGGGCACTCCTCCTTCTCATTTCTTCACACCTCTAAAGCCTTTTGGTTCGGCCAAACTCTGCCCAAATACTCTCCCAACATCCCTCAATACAACCTAGAGGCCTTAGTTTGATCAGAAAGCCAACCTAAGGAGCCCTTTTGATCAAATCAAAAGGAAGAACCCGAAGAAGAGGTAATGATCTCACCACCCTTTTCTAAGTTCATTTCTTCTTCCACTTCTTCTTCCTTTGTTCTTACCATTCTGAAATAATAACTCCAGTATCTCACATATACTGTGATGTTATTATAAATATGGTACAATCATATTCAGTATTCTATCCACCCTTTGAATAACATGTCACCATACGTGCGTACGTACGGCTTACCGTCTCCACGTCGTGGTGTAATTGTTATTCAATATAATATTATTTGGATGGGTATAATAATGATGTGTAACTCATGTAAATAATAAATATAACATGTTAATGATTCTGTATATATGATATACCATCCATTTATATATTATTTTAATATCAAAAGAATGATATTGTCGCTCGTGCGTACGTACGGACTACCGTCTCCACGAACGCGATGAGATTCATTCTCCATCGTAACCATTAAAGCGTAATTATCATTTTATGATTTAAAAATGATGTTTAAGGACTTGATATCATTCTGGATATGAATAAGATACAACAACCATGGCTTATGTAACAAAACATATGAAAGAAAACAAGTAAGTTAACACCCGAAACAACGATAATACTAAGATATTATTATCAAATCAATATTAAAAGATCATATATGATATCATATTAATGTATATGATTCTTGTATAATTTAATAACAACTATTTCACCATTATACAGGAGGTTAACCTACCCCAACCAAGGAAAAGTACAAGGTAAGGGTTATTTCACAATCTCTTCATTATCCGAGGTTGTATTATACGTAATAATCTACTGGGATCTCTTTATCATCCACATCCATGTTTCTTCGAAATGTATTTCAAAACATTTTTACTATTTACAAGAATATGGGTTAAAGTCATTTATACCCTTGTTTGACTTTTTATAAGAGGTTTATAAAGGAATCTTTCCGTCGTTTTCAAAACAAGGTCCTTTTTAACCTTTTCGACAGAATTGAGGTAAGAATGTTTTTTTTAACTTATACGGCGGGTGCGGTTATTTTCCGCCATTATAAAATCGTCGAAGCTTGCCATACAAGCTTATAAGAATATTTTCAAAGAAAATGTTTTATTTTATATGGATCTTAAATGATTTCAAAATAAAAGGAGATATTTCTTTTAAAAGAATTTTGATTTCATCTATGTCAACATCCTTTGATGGATTTTAAGATTATTTGAAGTTGATTTATTATGATACAAAACTTCTATATTGTATTGAAGGTTTTGTGATATGTTTGACTGTGGATGTGCTATTTTTATACCATTCATAGTTTATTGTGAAAGTATTGACATTTCGTATGCTAGTTTTAATACGAATGTTTATGTTATGTTTAAACCTTTTCATATGGGAATGCATTGGACTTAATAAGTGACGGGTGGAGCCCGCTATAGCTCCTCGATGCATCGGTAGGTCTCATGAGACAAACTAGTGTCTTGGCACAAGGCCTTGACAAAATCTTATTTGTAGCCTTGGCACGAGGCCTTGTCTATGTGGTTATGATAGTCTGGCATTATGCATTCCAACATTATGAAAGTGGTTATTTATTTTTGCATGTGATTATTCGATTAGTGGAATATCCATGTGAATAAGTAAATGGCATTATTTCATTTTATTTATGCCATACCATGTTGAAAGTTCATGTTTAAAAGGATTTTGTTTTAGTTATACATTGCCTTAAATGTTTATTCTTATTGATGAAAGTTTCCGCTATATTGTTATCCTTACTGGGCATTTGAGCTCACCCCTTTTCTATGTTTTATTTTTCCCAGGAAGTGAAGATGTAAGTTATGAATGACCTGCAGGGATATTATGAGGGGATAGTAGTGTGGATTATGGAGACATTGTGTTGTTGTAGTAGTTTTTCATTTTATGATGTAATGTAAAACTTATGAATATATCTAGTGTTTCCAAGGCTACTAAACCAATCGGTCTTTCGAGATTTGATCTTTCTTGTGATCATGCCAATGTTATGTAATAATGCACCGACTCTAGGCAACTAGGTTCGGGGCGTTACAGTTGGTATCAGAGGAAGTTTAGTACAAACCTTGGAAGCTAGATTTAGATAAACTCTGATTAGAGCACGTAGACCTAAGATGAACTTTGAGGATTAGTATAGAAGAACTTCCTAGAATTTTGGTATTGTAGAGATTTTGTGAGTTTTTCGAGCAATACATCCCTGTCTGGATACGAGCAGGTAGAGGCGGCTCTGGCACAGATGTACCTAGGGGTAAAACCCGAAAACACCGCTTTGAGCTAGACTCGAACGGGAACTGGTGCACGACAACGGGCCTTGCTGCACTCTTGGTTACGACACTCCCGGGGGATATGCTTAGGATAACTCTCACTATCTTTACAAATCATTATGAAGGGTTTATGAGTATATACTTCCTCAAAGAAAACATTTTTATGATTATGGATTATATCCATAAATAGTTCAATTTATGTTAAGTGTTTTATAAGTATGGGATTATGTATTTTGATGCATAAACTGATCTAGTTTATGCCATTTTTTTTAGAAATGGCGCCTAGTGGAAGAAATGGAAACCGTATCAATGCACGCACTCCATGTAGGGATTGCCCTCCTGCTCAAGATAATTATAGTGGGGCTGGTGATGCAACTGGTGCTGATCAGCTAATCACCGTACTGGGACAACTTACTCAGGTTATGAATAATAACCTTACCCGTATGGAGCACCCTGATCCGCAGCGTGGAGGATCAATGTTAGATCGATTCATGAGACAACAACCACCAACGTTCAATGGGAGTACAAATCCCTTAGTAGCTGAGCAATGGATATTTTCCCTAGAGAAAATATTTCAGGCTTTGGGGAGTAGTGAAAGGGAAAAAGTTACCATGGCAGTTTACCGCCTCACTGGAGATGCTGATCAATGGTGGTCATTGATTCAAAACATGAAGGAAGATGATGAAGTATCAAACATGGAATGGAGGGAGTTCAAAGATCTGTTTTTAGAAAAATACTTTCCTCGCGACCATCGAGCAGATATGGAAAGGCAATTTCTGAGTCTGAGACAAAAGGAGGATGAGAATGTCACAAAGTATGAGGCTAACTTTACAAGGTTAGCGAGGTACGCTGGTGATTATATTCGCAACCCAAGAAGTAAGATTGATCGTTTCTTTGATGGGTTAAAACCATTTCTCCGTCGAGCATTAGTCTCACAATCCTTTTCATCGTACGAAGACATTGTCTCATGTGCTATCAAGACCGAAAAGGAATTCTCTAAGTCTTATGACTTTAAAGCAAAGCAAGAGAAGAAGAGACCTGCTGATCAATCTGGGAATGGAAATAAGGGGAAGAAGGGAAAGGTTGAATATCCATCTTCTGGTAAGTGCGGGAAGAAACACCCCGGTGCTTGCCTGAAGGGAATGGGAGTCTGTTACAAGTGTGGTGAAAAAGGCCACCAAGCTCATGATTGCAAGGGGAAGAAGGAAGCTACCAACGTTCAGTGCTACAATTGCAGGGAGATGGGGCATTATGCAAATGCATGTCCTAAGCGTCAGGAGAACTTACCTCAGAAAAGGCCAAGGGATCAAGGCCAGGCTTATGCTATCACTACTGCTGAGGTAGAAGCTCCGAAAGACGTGGTGGCAGGTAATTTAATGGTTTCCTCAAGTTTAGCAAATGCATTATTTGATTCTGGATCATCGCATTGTTTCATATCTTCCCAGTTTGCTAAGAAAATTAGATATTTCCAATTTGATTTAATAAGGGAGTTGTCAGTTAAAACTCCTAAGGGAAGTATCGTTGCAACAAAGTTTTGTGAATCAGTCCCCATTAGAGCACATAAATTTTCTTTATCTGCTGATTTCATCGTCATACCTATGATTGAGTTTGATATAATCCTCGGTATGGACTGGCTTTCGGACTATGATGCGAAGATTTATTGTAAGAAGAAAGAGGTTACGATTCTTGATGATAATGATAAGGAGCACCTTATTTTTAGAGCAGAATCGTCACCACCTAATTCTTATTTAGATCCACCCCCTGTAGCTCAACTTAATTCAATTATCGGGGAGGAAGAGAATGAAATAACTATCGGTGAGGAAAGAAATGTTCAAATAGAGGATGTACCTATTGTGAAAGAATTTGTAGATGTATTTCCGGAAGATTTACCTGGACATCCTCCAGAACGAGAAGTTGAGTTTTCTATTGATTTGATTCCTGGATCAAGGCCTATATCGAAGACCCCTTATAGAATGGCCACTGTAGAGTTAGTCGAACTAAAGAAACAACTAGAGGAATTGAGTAATAAGGGATTTATTCGCCCTAGTGTTTCTCCATGGGGAGCCCCTGTTCTTTTTGTTAAAAAGAAAGATGGATCTATGAGGTTATGTATCGACTACAGGGAGATCAATGCTATAACGATAAAGAACAAGTATCTCCTACCTCGTATTGATGATTTATTTGACCAACTGCATGGAGCTCAATACTTTTCAAAGATTGACCTTCGATCTGGATACCATCAGTTGTGTGTAAAGAAGGAAGACATTCCGAAGACAGCATTTCGAACCAGGTACGGGCATTACGAGTTTACTGTAATGCCGTTTGGATTGACTAATGCACCCTCTGTATTCATGGATCTGATGAATAGAGTTTTCAAGGAGTATCTCGATGAATTTGTGGTGGTATTTATTGATGATATCTTGGTATACTCCAAAACCTACAAAGATCATGAAAATCACTTGCGCATTATCTTGAAGACTCTGAGGAGGCATGAATTATATGGAAAGTTTAGCAAGTGTGAATTCTGGCTTCAGGAGATTTCTTTTCTTGGCCATATTGTCTCTAAAGATGGAATCTCTGTTGATCCTTCTAAGACCAAGGCAATCCAAGAATGGCCAGCACCTACGAATATAACTGAGGTACGTAGTTTTATTGGTTTGGCAGGTTATTATCGACGTTTCGTCCAGAATTTTGCCCGATTGGCTAACCCATTAACGAAGCTCACACGTAAAGGGGTTAAATTTGTTTGGACAAAAGAGTGTGAAGAATGTTTTGAAGAACTGAAGAGAAGATTAGTCAATGCTCCTATATTGACTCTACCATCGGGGAATGATGGGTTCGTTATTTATAGTGATGCATCAAAGAAAGGACTTGGCTGTGTCCTTATGCAGAATGATAGAGTTATTGCCTATGCATCACGACAGTTGAAAATTCATGAACAAAACTATCCTACTCATGATCTTGAGTTAGCAGCTGTGATCTTTGCTTTGAAGATATGGAGGCACTACCTCTATGGTGAAAAATGTGAGATTTATACTGATCACAAGAGTTTGAAGTATATTTTCTCACAAAAAGAACTCAACATGAGGCAAAGGAGATGGCTTGAATTACTCAAGGATTATGATTGTACGATACACTACCACCCGGGGAAGGCAAACAAGGTGGCAGATGCTTTGAGTAGAAAAGACCATGGAGTTTTGAACAATATGAGAATTGAAAGGGATCCAATTTTCATGGATCTAGTGAAAATGGACATGGGAATAACCAGGGAAGGTGAAACATCAATGCTTTTTCAAATGGTTGCCAAACCATCTTTACTAGAAAGGATTAAGAGTTCTCAGACCGATGATGACGAATTCCAAAAGAAGATTAAAGCTGTGAATGATGGGAGATTGAGAGACTTTGTGTATGAAGATGGAATTTTGAAATTCGGGAAGAGACTTTGTGTTCCCAATATACCTGATCTAAAAAGGGAATTGCTGGAGGATGCTCATAGTTCCAATTTCTCTATACACCCTGGGAGCACCAAAATGTATAGAGATTTGAAGGAACATTTTTGGTGGGACAACATGAAGAGGGAGATTGCTGATTTTGTGTCAAGATGTATGGTTTGTCAACAAGTGAAAGCTGGAAGGCAACAGCCTGGAGGAGTCATGCAACCTCTTCCCATACCGGAGTGGAAATGGGACAATATTACGATGGACTTTGTCATGGGGCTACCAAAGACTCCTAGAAGGAACGATGCAATATGGGTTATTGTTGATCGTCTTACCAAGTCAGCACATTTTCTTGCTATAAGAGAAGATCTACCCCTGGAACGTCTAGCAAGACTATATATTAATGAAGTTGTGAGACTTCATGGAGTACCCCTATCGATTGTTTCTGATCGTGATCCCCGTTTTACTTCAAGATTTTGGAAAAGTCTTCAGAAATCCCTGGATACTGAACTTCATTTGAGCACTGCTTACCACCCTCAGACAGACGGACAATCAGAACGGACTATTCAGACCTTAGAAGACATGTTGAGATCTTGCTCACTTGATTTTCAGGGTATGTGGGATCAATATTTACCACTAGTAGAATTTTCCTATAACAATAGCTTCCATTCGAGTATACAGATGGCACCATATGAAGCGTTATACGGAAAGAGATGTCGTACACCAACCTGTTGGGATGACGTTGGTGAAAGAAAACTTGTAGGCCCAGAGCTGGTGGAGGAAACGGTGGAAAAGGTGAAAGTAATCCAAAATCACATTAAAGCAGCTCAAAGTAGGCAGAAGAGCTATGCCGATAATCGAAGGAAGGATTTGGAATTTCAAGTCGGTGATCATGTTTTCCTGAAGGTATCTCCATGGAAGGGAGTCATACGTTTTGGTAAGAAAGGTAAATTGAGTCCCAGGTACATCGGACCTTTCGAAATTCTAGAACGAATTGGGGTTGTAGCTTACCTATTGGCAATGCCGCCAAGTCTCTCCAAAGTTCACGATGTGTTCCACGTATCTCTGTTGAGGAAATACATGCCTGACCCAACGCATGTACTCACCTATGAGGAATTAGAACTGGAACCCGATCTTTCCTATTGTGAAGAGCCCGTCAGGATTCTTGATACAAGAGAACAAGTACTGAGAAACCGGACGACGCGTCTGGTAAAAGTTTTGTGGAGAAATCATAAGATGGAAGAGGCAACGTGGGAACCCGAGGAACTTATGATGAAGAACCACCCGAGTCTTTTTATGCAGTAATACCCTAGAAATTGCGAGGACGCAATTATTTGAAGGAGGGGAGAATGTAACACCCCAAGCTTCTACGGTACGTTTCCCTTTGAATAATGCGATAGCATGTGTTGTACGCAACCTCGAGTTCTAACACACACCACAACTAATTAAACTAGCCGTTGTGAATAGTAATAACTAATTTTTGAAATCATATATATTCTATATTTCAAAATGGACTTCATTTTTGGATTCAGAATATCAAAATTAGCCTAGGGTGAAATTTTGGTACATTTCGGATAACTTTCATATTTTGATGAATAGTGAAAATTTCTAAATTTTAATTAAAAACAACTTTTTTAATCCAAATAATTAATAGTGATAAATTATGAATTTGAGTGGTTTTAAAGTATATTTAGAATATATTTTTACCATTCAATTTAATGTTTATCATTGGACATAATTTTACAATTAAACCGAACATAAACAAGTGTCAATCTTTTGATAGTTATTATCTCTTAAAAACACGCTTTTTGTTTTAACAGCGGGAATTAATTTTAAATTAATTTCTGCCACTTCTGTGTTTTGAATTTAGGAAAATGGATTCCATATTTGGAATCAGGATGTCCAAATTATGTAAATAGGTAACTTTTATTTTTAGACATTTTGAATAATTATTGCGGTAAATATTTTATTTACCATGGTTAAAGGGTAAATCCGGTAAATAAGGGTTAAAAAAATAATATTATAATAATACAAAATTACCCTAAAACGTGTCTTAACCCTATTGGTTGATACATGGTCGACCATGGGCATCTTTGTGTCAATTTTGGGACCCCATGGATCCACTTGTAAGTGATAATGACACTTTATTTTAATTAAGTTAAAATGAATACAAAAATGACACAAGCATATATCTTTTAGAAGAACAATTTTTACATAGGGTTATACATGTTGGATTTTCGATTATAAATATTCATTAGAAAGATAAAAAGATTTCCTACATAATGATATTTTATTTATAATTTTTAGACAATAAATAAGTTATTTTATTTATGACACAATGATGATGCAGTAATTACTATAATAGTGAAAAATTAAAATAATTGATATTATAAATACCCAAATAAATATAATATGAAACTTTTAATGAATTAAACTAATTTTCTAGGCTAATATGATATATTAGGATTGATTTAATGGACTTTGTTTGAAGTAATCAATCTGTTATGAGTTTCACAAAAATCAACTATTGAATAGTGTCAAAATTGACATAAAAGAGTTCTTAAAACAAATATTATATTATTAATTGATATTAAATTCCTAAAAATCTAAGGTTCGGCCAAGAAACTTATATTATGATAGGTTAATCATTAATGGACCACTTGGGGGTCGCTTGGATGTATATAGTAAGTTTATTAACCATATTATATAAAAATACAAAGAGACATTGTAAAAGTGAAACTAATTAACTTAGAGTTAATACTTAAAGATAAGGTTAATATAAGTACCCAAACCTGTCTAAATTCTATTGGATGAGTTGTTTTCGACCTATCCCCACCTCATCCTTTGAATAGTCAACTTTGGAGCCTTTAGAAACCGAATATGAATTTATTATAAATTAATATTTCTAGCTTTTCCAAAGGTGCCCCTCACCCCTCTTATAAAAGGGCACTCCTCCTTCTCATTTCTTCACACCTCTAAAGCCTTTTGGTTCGGCCAAACTCTGCCCAAATACTCTCCCAACATCCCTCAATACAACCTAGAGGCCTTAGTTTGATCAGAAAGCCAACCTAAGGAGCCCTTTTGATCAAATCAAAAGGAAGAACCCGAAGAAGAGGTAATGATCTCACCACCCTTTTCTAAGTTCATTTCTTCTTCCACTTCTTCTTCCTTTGTTCTTACCATTCTGAAATAATAACTCCAGTATCTCACATATACTGTGATGTTATTATAAATATGGTACAATCATATTCAGTATTCTATCCACCCTTTGAATAACATGTCACCATACGTGCGTACGTACGGCTTACCGTCTCCACGTCGTGGTGTAATTGTTATTCAATATAATATTATTTGGATGGGTATAATAATGATGTGTAACTCATGTAAATAATAAATATAACATGTTAATGATTCTGTATATATGATATACCATCCATTTATATATTATTTTAATATCAAAAGAATGATATTGTCGCTCGTGCGTACGTACGGACTACCGTCTCCACGAACGCGATGAGATTCATTCTCCATCGTAACCATTAAAGCGTAATTATCATTTTATGATTTAAAAATGATGTTTAAGGACTTGATATCATTCTGGATATGAATAAGATACAACAACCATGGCTTATGTAACAAAACATATGAAAGAAAACAAGTAAGTTAACACCCGAAACAACGATAATACTAAGATATTATTATCAAATCAATATTAAAAGATCATATATGATATCATATTAATGTATATGATTCTTGTATAATTTAATAACAACTATTTCACCATTATACAGGAGGTTAACCTACCCCAACCAAGGAAAAGTACAAGGTAAGGGTTATTTCACAATCTCTTCATTATCCGAGGTTGTATTATACGTAATAATCTACTGGGATCTCTTTATCATCCACATCCATGTTTCTTCGAAATGTATTTCAAAACATTTTTACTATTTACAAGAATATGGGTTAAAGTCATTTATACCCTTGTTTGACTTTTTATAAGAGGTTTATAAAGGAATCTTTCCGTCGTTTTCAAAACAAGGTCCTTTTTAACCTTTTCGACAGAATTGAGGTAAGAATGTTTTTTTTAACTTATACGGCGGGTGCGGTTATTTTCCGCCGTTATAAAATCGTCGAAACTTCCCATACAAGCTTATAAGAATATTTTCAAAGAAAATGTTTTATTTTATATGGATCTTAAATGATTTCAAAATAAAAGGAGATATTTCTTTTAAAAGAATTTTGATTTCATCTATGTCAACATCCTTTGATGGATTTTAAGATTATTTGAAGTTGATTTATTATGATACAAAACTTCTATATTGTATTGAAGGTTTTGTGATATGTTTGACTGTGGATGTGCTATTTTTATACCATTCATAGTTTATTGTGAAAGTATTGACATTTTTTATGCTAGTTTTAATACGAATGTTTATGTTATGTTTAAACCTTTTCATATGGGAATGCATTGGACTTAATAAGTGACGGGTGGAGCCCGCTATAGCTCCTCGATGCATCGGTAGGTCTCATGAGACAAACTAGTGTCTTGGCACAAGGCCTTGACAAAATCTTATTTGTAGCCTTGGCACGAGGCCTTGGCTATGTGGTTATGATAGTCTGGCATTATGCATTCCAACATTATGAAAGTGGTTATTTATTTTTGCATGTGATTATTCGATTAGTGGAATATCCATGTGAATAAGTAAATGGCATTATTTCATTTTATTTATGCCATACCATGTTGAAAGTTCATGTTTAAAAGGCTTTTGTTTTAGTTATACATTGCCTTAAATGTTTATTCTTATTGATGAAAGTTTCCGCTATATTGTTATCCTTACTGGGCATTTGAGCTCACCCCTTTTCTATGTTTTATTTTTCCCAGGAAGTGAAGATGTAAGTTATGAATGACCTGCAGGGATATTATGAGGGGATAGTAGTGTGGATTATGGAGACATTGTGTTGTTGTAGTAGTTTTTCATTTTATGATGTAATGTAAAACTTATGAATATATCTAGTGTTTCCAAGGCTACTAAACCAATCGGTCTTTCGAGATTTGATCTTTCTTGTGATCATGCCAATGTTATGTAATAATGCACCGACTCTAGGCAACTAGGGTCGGGGCGTTACATGGCTGATTTATACACATTAAAAATGACTTATGTATTGTCTTCCTAAAGTATCAAAACTATATGAAAGTTTTTTCTCAATTTTTATAATTTCACTTGTCCTTTTTACTAAAATTAATGTTGATTTTAAATAAAAATAAACACTTAGAGTCATACTGGTCACACCGTGTGTCAGACTGAGGTGAGGATAATTAATACATGTAACAAATGAATTATGGATCATTTTCCTAATGTATCAAAATAATCTGATATCATTTTATTATTTTTGAGTATATCACTTTTCCTTTTTACTAAAATTAATGCCAATTTTAAATAAAAAGACACTCTGAGTCATACTGGTCACAATGTGTGATATATTTAGGTGATTATGACTCCTACACATAAAAAATGACTTATTAATCTTTATAAAAAATTATCAAACAATTAGAATGGGTTTTCTTGGTTTTGAGTACGTCACTTTTCCTTTTTACTAAAATTAATGTCAATTTTAAATAAAAAGACACACTTTGAGTCATAATGGTCACAACATGTGTCAAATTGAGGTTTTTCTAATTCCTACATTTCAAAAATGACATATAAATAATTTTTCTAAAGTATTAAAACAATCTTAATGTGTTTTCTCAGTTTTAATTATGCCACCTATCCTTTTACTAAATTTAATTTCCATTTCACATCGTGTGTCAGATTGAGGTTCAGCAGACTCCCAAACGTCACAAATGACTTATAGATCATTTTAAAAAAGTATCAAAATAATAATAATGTGTTTTCTCTATTTTTAGTATGTCACTTGTCCTTTTTACTAAAATTAAGGACAAGTGTATCTTTTTATTTTTAAATTGACATTAATTTTACTAAAATGGACAAGTGGCATACTAAAAACAAATAAAATTATTTTAAATTGTTTTGATACATTATAAAAATTATCCATAAGAATTGGGACATATATAAATTATCCACACTTAAATCTGACATACGGTGTGACCGGTATGACTCCACGTTTGTCTTTTTATTTAAAATAAACATTAATTTTAGTAAAAAAGAGAGGTGCCATACTCAAATCTAAGAAAAATCATTCTTATTTTTTTAATACTTTAGTAAAATGATCCATAAGTCATTTTTTATATTTATGAATTATACACAACTCAATCTGACACACAGTATGATCATTATGACTCAAAGTGTGTCTTTTTATTTAAAATCGATATTAATATTAGTAAAAAGGACAAGTGACATTCTCCAAACTAAGAAAATTCATTCTGATTATTTTAATACTTTAATAAAATGATTCATAAGTCATTTTTTATGTGTATAAATCTTCCTCACCTAAATCTAAAACATGGTGTGACTGATATGACTCTAAGTGTGTCTTTTTATTTAAAATTGACATTAATTTTAGTAAAAAGGACAAGTGACATACTCAAAACTAATAGAAACATTCAGATTGTTTTTATACTTTATTAAAATAATCCATAAGTCATTTTTGATGTTTATGAGTCATCCCTACCTCAATATGACACACGGTGTGACAAGTATGACTCCAAGTGTATCTTTTTATTTAAAACCGACATTAATTTTAGTAAAAAGGACTAGTGGCATACTCAAAAACTGATAAAACGCGTTCAGATTGTTTTCATAATTTAGTAAATTGATTCATATGTCATTTTTTATGTGAAGTAATCATCTGAACCTCAATATGACACATGGTGTTACCGGTATGACTCCAAGTGTATCTTTTTATTAAAAATTGACATTAATTTTAGTAAAAAAAGACAAGTGACATACTCAAAACTGATCAAAAGGATTCATATTATTTTGATACTTTAAGAAAATTAATAATAAGTCTTTTCTTAAATTGAGGAATTGTATTCACCTCAACTGAATATATCATGTATGTCTTATGGCTCAAAGTGTTCTTTATCAGTTTAAAATTGACATTTTAGTTTAAAATGTTTTCAACTCACTTAAAACTAAGCAAACATGCTCTGATTGTCTCCATAATTTATAAAAATTATTCATAAGTTATTTGTGACATGTATGAATATTTATCGCATAAAAATGATAGATTATGTGACTGTTATAACCTAAAGTAAGTGTTTTTGGTTTAAAATTACATTTTAGTAAAAAAATAAGTTACATACTTAGAACCAAGAAAATGTATTTAGATTATTTTGATAATTTATAAAAACGATACATAAGTTATTTTTGGAATGTAAATTATTATTATTTTGTTATATTTATGAATTTATTTTACATTTTAGTTATTTTTTATATGATTAATTAATGTTTTATGTTTCATTTCTATTGTACTTATATTTTTAATCAATAAAGTTTGTGTCATGTAAACTAGTTTTGTTTTTTTATATTTATAATTTTTTTATTTTCAATTATTTTTTATATGTTTAATCCATGCTTTAGGTTTCAATGAGATTGTACTTATAGCTTATATTTTATAGGCTATCAAATTTACCTACTTGAAACATAATAAGTTTTATTATGTTTAAAGTAGGAAACTTTAAAAGCTTATAAAAACAAACTATAAATACAATAAAAATAATATTTAAAATATAGAATGAAAACATAAAAAAAATAATTAAAAATAAAAATATTTTCATCAAAATAATAAACAGACAATCAGTACTGAAAAATTGACATATCCTAATGATTACAAACCATTGGTATATCCCTTGAAACTATTGGTATGGGATATCCTAATAGTTCCAAGAACCCTTGGTATGGGAGATTTTGTGATATACCGTTAACAATGGTTTCCAGTGAACTGTTGGTATAAGGTGGCTAAAATTACATGTTCCCAATAGTTTAAGATGAACCATTAGAATAGACCTTTCCCAATGGTTCAAAACTATTCAAATATCCTTATCTCAATAGTTGTAACCATTGGTATAGGGATATCTCAATGGTTTTGAACCATTGGGAAAGTCTTATCCCAATGGTTCATCTTGAACTATTAGGATAGATGTATACCAACAGTTGTAAAACCATTGGTATAGATCCCAAACTCTATAGAAGCAACCCATCACCCACAATTCACCTACACCTGCAAAAACAGAACAAAATAGAACTACCTATTGTAATGCACCTACACCGACAAAATAGAATTACCTGCAATCTAATGCACCTACAATCAAAACATAAAAACATAATTCAATTACATTTAAGAACACTGTTTAATGAAAACAAAAACATCCTCAACAAACATAACCTACAATTAATGATAACATAACAAATCAATTGATGCATTTAACCAATGATAACAAAACATGAAAAATATCACACATATATTCAGTGAGAGAAAATAATAAATCATAAAATGTTATAAATATTAGTCAAAAATTGAAGGGATTAATCTGTCCCTCATCACCATCACTATCATCACCATCATCATCAGCCTCATACTCATCCTCATTCCCATCCTCATCCTCATCCTTGTCCTCATCCTTTCCCTCATCCTCATCCTTGTCCTCATACTTGACCTAGTCCTCAGCCTCAACCTCGACATCGGCCTCATCCTTTTCCTTGGCCTCAACCTCGGCCTCTGCCTCTTCCTCTCCATCATCCTTTCCATCGCAAGGAACATCATCACCTTGACCACCAATAATACTACTTCCAAGTTCACTATATAAATAAATAATTAACAACATATATGCATCACAATCTGTGGTGGTCTCTAGTGGAATTGGTGGACATAAAAATTCCATCTGTTTCATAAATTCAGCATTTTCCTTTTGATTCCGTTATTCTACCTATAAAACCCTTTTTTGGGCATGTTTTTCACATGAATTATCCTTTTTTAACTCAATGGTACTACAACTAGTACCTTAAGTGGGCCAATACCTCATTGGGACTATACTCTTCTCAGGTCGGTAGCGTACTTTACCATGGTGCTCGTCTCCCAAAACTTGATGTAAGTTATCATTTGGTCAAAATTTTACAGGTTCCCTGAAATCAAGGACCTCCAAAGCATCCTGTTACAGATATAGATAGATTATTAGGTTGCAAAATAGATATTAAATTTTGAAATCAACATAATAAAACTTACAATCTTTTACATTATCAGTTCATTAACCGCACTTCTATCTTTTTTCTTTCTGCTCGAGAAAAACAGTTCTTCTTGAGGCACATGTCCTTCAATATTCAATACCTCTATCTTTAATGAAATTGAATGTAGGAAACCATAATTTAAAATAGTTTACTAATAATGAATTTCATAATTAAAATAAAATGGATATTCATTTTAAATGAAGTTTAATAGAAAAACATATGGTAGATGAATTAATGTTGGTCTAATCTAATTTGGTTTTCTTATGATTGTTTTTCTTTACTACTGTTTAATTTAGTTTAGTTTAATATTTTTCAATATGGTTCAGATCTGTTTGAGTCTATTTAGGCCATGTTAGTTCAATTTTATTCAATTCAATTCATATTTATTTGGTTATATTTGAGTTGTTTCAATTATATTCTATGTAATCCAAATTTATTTATTTATTTTTGTATAGTTTGATTCATTTATATATAATTCTACTTAGTGTGGCTTGTTTCGATAATATTTTTTTATTATGGCTTGTTTCAATTCATGTTTATTTTTTTAGATTATATTTTATTTGTTTCAATTGTATTATATTCAATCTATATATGGAGAAAACAATAAAAAGTAAAAGTCCTAAAGAAAAATTATAAACGACGGTCATACCTTCTTCCTCTCATGGTCCAATATTGAAGCCCACCCCAAAGTGTGGAGACATTTATTAGAATCAATGTTTTTTTATTTTTTATTGATGATTCCTAAAAAATCAATAATACTAGAGAAATTTTTAATGAAAAATATGAATATTTATATTTAAAAATCTAAAATTTGATTAATACCTTGAATGTGGTACTTGTCCAATGGGTAATAATTTTCTGATATTGTTCTATTGGATAATAATCCATGATAGGTATGGGATCTAAATTTGTTCCAACTCTATAACGACATCCAATATACAGCTCATGCTTGTAGCCTCTCCACAACTCACCTAATTCCATGAGTCGTGTTGGCCTCGCACCCTCACCGTCGGGAAAATTAAAATGAAGTTGGCACCAAAATATTAATTCATATAAATACAATAATAATATAACATTAAATACAACATATTTTTCCCATATTTGTGCCCAAGAAGTATCCTTTACTTCACTGGGTAGGTGTCTCTAAGAGAGTGTACTGAAAGGAATGATGTTAGAGTATTTGGCAAGCATAGCCAAAAAAACACCTACATTCTCACCCTATTTTTTCAATCATTTAGTTGTCTTCATTTTAATCCACTATCAACTACGTGCGGTGGTTCCACACTGCATGCATGCATGTACACCCACACTTCCTATCAATAGATCTAGTTGTTATAGAATAAAAACAAATATTATATCAATACATCTTATAATGAGAATAAATTATGGTAAAAAAATTTATTATGGTTCTATAAATATACCAGCATCAGTCTAATCAATGGGCACCACTGGATTCATAGGCACTAAAGGAACATCACCCTGTTCAAATGGAGTGGGTCCCAGTGTATGCACCACTAGATCCAAATGTGGCAGAGTAGTAGTCGAAGAAGAAGGAATATAGAAGCTTGGAGAGAAGGAATTCGAAGGAAAAGAATATGGCATGGATGGCTGGCCAAATGCATGATATAGATGAGGATTTGGAATCATAATTGGATATGGGAAAGATGGGTGAGGAAGGTTAGATATAAATGTTGGTGAAGAAATGGGCGGCCTAAATATCCCATGTGTCCCTAATGATACTGTGGGGTCAAAATGTGTGATAGATGGTACGTTAGTGGGACAGATAGGGTCTAATTGGGCATATCGACTAAAGTTCCTAGCTCTAGTACCACACCCCCCCCCCCACCCCCCATATTATTGGCCTGAGTACTAGGACCACTAGGATGTTTGGAGAATAATTGGTGCCTAAGTGGTAGATCCTGCATAAAAGTTTAAAACAAAATTAATCACATGATATTATATGTTATTGGTATATATATATATATATATATATTTGAAATAAAATACTCTCAATGGTCTATTGTGGGAGTTACCATAACACCGTCATGTTGTGTTCTCACATTCTTTGCTCATTTAGTGATAATAAATCTATACCCATTGATCATAATTGATTTACCGTCATAAACCACGGCATTGAGACCAAAATACAAAGATCTTATTTCCTTAGAGACAGATTCAGCAGGAAAACTCAATACCTAAAATATAAATGAATATTAAACTTAATTAAATATTGATTTTATTAATTTATTATAGTAATATTTCTACCTTCAATTTCAACCAAGAAGAAAACTCTTTTCTATAAAAAGTCTCTATCCTTCTCAAAGATAAAGAATGATGCTTTCTATTTATCATTTTTTTATATTACCTATAGATAAAAATAGAAATAGTTTAACATATATGCAAAATTATATGAGATGAGATAATATATACATGTTCAATTTACTTACTTGATACAGTCATTGAAAAAATCACATTTGAAAAAAATTGTTTGATGTGTCATCCCCTGCTCCTAAAGGCTTAATTTCATCAATATATATGATCCAAGAATTAATCCTATTTGAGGAAGTGATGGAAAACTAGGTTTAATTTTATCATACTATTCTTCTTCATTAATCATTAGTTTGTTCATTCTCATAATAAAATCAGAAAAATAAATTGATCATAAGCCCATACATTACTGAGTCAAGTAACCGTTCACAATAGAACATTTGAGATGATTCATGTTCTGGACTTAATACTTCAATGTGTACATATTTCTTTCAGTTAGATACATATAATAAAAATAAATCGGTCCTCCAACAATTATTTTGGTTGTAATATGGATAGTCAGATGTAGCATGCGGGTGAAAAATGAGGGAGGAAATATTTTCTCTAAATCACACAAAATTAATGGTGTCTATACCAAAATTTTTTGCAAGAAATAATTGGACAACTTCTTAGAACAAAGATCTCTAAATAAATAGCACAACCAAATAATTGACACCCTTAAATTATTTGAAAAAATATGATGGATTTCTATTAGAATCAACTCATGTAGAAGGACGTGATAATCATGAGTCTTCAAAGATTTCAGCTTCAACTCTATTATGTTGACCTGTTTTGATATGTTGCTTAAATAGACATCAATAACTTTAATAGTCTCTAGTACTTCCAGAAATTTATTTTTTTCTACAGGTTTCATCACATAATAATCACATGGAATTTACCATTTATTTTCACTGATACACACAGGATGCAATTTTGGTCTGATTCCCCAATTCACCAAGTCACGTTGAGATCATAAATAATCTTTTTTATTTCCCTTGAAATTTAGAATAATCAAAAGCAACATTTCACATATATTTTTCAATGTGAATTACATCTAATAAATTATGTAAAAAATTGGTTGACAAATAAGTAAACTCAAAGTCGATACTCCTCTTCTTCCAATTGTAACAAGTTACAGTGGAAACATTCTTCTTTTTTATAGATTTCATTTGAACCTTCCCAAATGAAAAACATCAATCTTGAAATTAATTAAGCACGTCAGTTCCAGAAATATGATGAGGTGGATCATTGGTCTCCATGGTATTTCCAAATATTTGATTATTATTTATATATGGATGGTCCATTGGCAAGAATATTTGATGTCCCATAAAACTAAAACTACTATGATATTTCAATCTTCTAGATCATGTATTCTTTATAAAAATAAGACATGTTAGTTTTCCCTTTTTTCTCCATCCCAACATCATTACATAATAAAGAAAATCATTTATCGTCCACATAAGCGCAGTATGCATCTGAAATATGTCTTTCAAACATGCATTGTATATGTGCACACCCACATCCTAATGAAGTTTCAAATATTTTATTAAAGGTTGCATGTATATATCTATATCATTGTTGGTATCAGAAGGTATATATATGAGTATACTCATGATAGTGAAAGTTTTTTTCATACACAACCATGGGGTAAGGTTATAAATGTGTATGAAATCTGGCCATGGGTCGTGTGAAGTAAGTATCTTCCCAAATTGATTAAAACTGTCACATGAAATACTCAGCCTCACATTATGTACATTATCTATGAAATCAGGATATCTAGCATTAGATCTCTTCCATATAATTCTATCTATAGGTTGAACCAACTCATCATTATTATTCTTTCTCTTAGTATCATTCCATTGCATTTTTATTGATATTTCATCAGTCATGAAAAGATTTTTGAGTCTTTGGATCAATGGAAAGTTACAAATTACTTTATTTGGAACATGGGATGGTGTTCCATTATCTTTTGGCTTCTATCGAGATGTGCCACATTTTATACAATTATTTCATTCAATAGTTTCCTCCCACAATAAGTTGCAATATTTTGGGAAAGCATGGTTTTTTTTTGAAAATCAAATTTTCTCAACTAACTTCCATGACATATAGTGGTTTGAGGTGATATTTTCATCATCTAGAATAAATACCTTAAATAAGTTAAAAATGTAATCGATAGTAGTATTTGAAATCTCATACATGGTTTTCCTATGAAACAATCAGATTAAAAATTATAACTTTTTCATTTTCCCACATTACTGATATACTGGAGTCATTGTAGCCTCATTAAATTTTATAACCCTATAAACATCATAATTTTCATTATATGCATCATGTATTCTCATATCAAAGTATTCTTGGGTAGGTATCTTTTCTTTCTCATGATGAAAAATAAATGGAAATCAATCGTATAACAAATTCTCTAATCTAGTCCTCTTATTTGGATCATCATTATTTTGAAATTCCATTTTCTCCCCCATTTTAATTTCACATATAGTAGTTTTTTAACCATATTTAGTTATATGGTAGCTAACTTATTCAAGGCTCAACCAAGGTATTACAACACAATTATAACATGGGTAGTGTATGTGACCACTATCTGAAGCATTATCAAATGAAAAATATAAAAATATCTCCAAATTTTTTTGAAAATCACTTGAGATATGATCGGTTTCATGCATCCAAATTCTAGCCATTATGTAAAAAAATTATAAGTAATTTCATAAAATAAATTCAATAATGCTTATGTTTAATCAAAAATATATTTAAGTAAATGATAATTTTTCACTTTATATGAAACCATAACTGACAAACTACTCTATATGAAAATCATAATATAAAAAAAATACCGTATATATAACAAAATAATATAAATATAAAACCATGATATTTAATTCATTTATAAATATAATACCATGATATTGGTTAAGTTTGTTTATTTTAATTGTATTGGGTCGATGCATGCCTATTAGGGTTTTATTAAAGATTGTTCAACTCAGTTCATTTTTTATCATTACTATAGAATTTATTTTAGTTGGGTTCAATTTAGTTCACTTATTTTTTTTCATTTTAATGTGGTTTAGTGTTTTTCAAGTCTACTCAAGTATACTTGGGTCAAATCAAGTCATTTCAATTCAATTCAGTTGTTTTGGTCAAGTTGGTTCGGTTATGATATAGATATGATTTTTTATTTCGGTTGGGTTTCAATTTGTAAAGGGTTTCTAGGTTGAGTTCATTTTTTAAGACTAATTTGGTCAATTTGGTAGAATTTAGTTTTTTTAGGGTCTGATCAATTAATTTAAATTTATTTTATTTAGTGGGTCGTCATAACAAGGAATAGATTGGGAGATTATATGAAATATAGTGGATGTGATGGAAAATCATTGTACAAAGACTATATTGATGGATGATGTCCTTATATCCTAGCTATGAAACAACTCCTAGCACTATATTTTCACTCAATCATTTCACAATAAAACCCAAAATTTAATAACATGTAGAAAAAATAATATTATTAAGATTTATCAAGTATTATAGATCCAAACAAATTAAATATTTATTAAAATAATAATATAGAATGTGTGTATCATTAAATAAATTTTCAATCATTACTGAATCTCTCTATAACATCTTTCACCAAAAACTTTCACCACAAAATCGAAATCACTACACAAAACAGCCGCACACAACCCATAATTCCTATCTTTCATTTACAGATTCAACCAATTTATATATTTTCCAATTTATCAATCAATGTTCATTTAATATAACTTTAATTCCATATTGATTGAAAAAACCCTTTTTTCATCACCTAAATTTATTCCCATTTTACAAAATTCAATTTTTTAATCAATTTCCATATACTTTATTTCATCCCACACTAATTTAATTTCAATTGATGTCATTCCCATTTTATAATTACTAATCATATTCCATATCCATTAAGAAAATACAAAAAAACCACCACACAAAAAAAATCAAGATTGTAATAACCACCAGCACATCCCACCACTAATCCATCACCACAGCATAACCATCACACAACAACAATCGTCTGTTATTTATCATTAACCATCCCTCATCACATCTCATGCCAATCCAACCACAGCCTCACTTCTTCAACATAATATACATTATAAATGGTTATCTCTCTCACCAAAATTTCCCAAAAATATTTGAAAAACACATTTTAAAAATAGAACACACACTGGAATGCATAGAAATAGATTTCAACCACCATAATTACAACAATTTCAATTTAAAGGGGGGTTTCAAAGCATTTCCTCATCTCTTACATCGCTATTTTCCCAAAATTTATAGATTCATGCACAATTGGTATGTTTAAGTACATAACCTTTTATAAATGGTGATTTCAGACAATAAATCACATAAGGGGATTATAACACACAGTGTCTAAAACAAACACAATAGAACAGTGTTCAAGTTTAACATGAGGAGATTACTGCATAAGTTGAATGAAAAAAGACAAAATAAATCGAGGTAGAATTTAAATCAGTTAAAACTTACTGATTTGAAGTAGAAGGAAAAAAAATTATTTGAATCAAGAATGGATTTACAGTTGGGAAGAATCATTTGTATGCTGGAAAGAAGAAGAGAGCTCCCATTTAGGGAAAAATGTGGATCGATCGATTCTGAAGTAAGGAGGATGGTTACTATGTATTTGGGGGTAATCTATCCCAATGATTTTTTAAACTGTTGGGATAGATGTTCAATTCCAATGGTTTTTTAAAACTGTTGTGATATCCTTTATCGAATGGACTCTATCCCAATGGTTTAAAAGAACCATTGGGATATGGGGTCTTATCCCAATGGTTTTCTAAAACCGTTGGGAAAACCAAATCTTTATATCCCTATCCCAACAGTTTTATGAAACCATTGGGATAGGGGGCCCTATACCAATTGTTTTTTAAAACTGTTGGGATAGGGGTGTTGGTATAGGTTATATTTCTAGTAGTGAATAAAATAGATGACACAAAACAATGTGGTTGAAAAACATTAAATTTGGAGTTTAAAAGAAGTAAACAACTCTAAAAGCATAGAAAATATAAATTATAGTTAGATTCTAAATGAAAATTAATACATGCACTTAAAACATATAAAATAAATGAAAATGGAAATATTTTCATAAAAATAGATATAAATATTAATTAATAATAATATATGAATTAATAATAATAAAACTATAATTAATTAAATAAACAAAAAATTAATATTTATAAATTATTTATAATAGTAAATATAATTAATATATTATTTTGATGAAGTCGTGGTAATTAATCTATTACTTAATAATAATAATACTAATTAATAATACTATTATTTACATGACCATCATCATTATTATTAATGGTATTATTATACATAAATATAATCAACAGAAAATAATTTATATGAAACAAAATATTATTATTTAATAATAATAATTATTATTATTATTATTAACTAAAATAATAATAAAATAATTAATATTGATTAGATCATTAATTATTACTAATTATTTTTAAATATAAAATTAAATATATTATTAATTACATTATTTATATTCACTATTATAAATTATTAGTAATTATATTTTTATTATTAATTACATTATCAATTGAATTATTTAAAAATAATTAAATTCTATTTAATTTTTTAGTTTATTTTGTATATATATAATATAAAAATAAAATAAAAAACTTTAAAAATAAGTACATGGGTGGGCGTGTTTTAGGAAAATGCCTTCTATAAAATGGTTTGTAAAAGGGATATTTTCCATTTATCACCTTATTTAATTATTTATTAATGGATTCGCTACTTTACATGGTTCCTTGTTCTGCAAAATCCAACCCAAAGTTTCAAGATACTTTGATAAATTGTTTTGTGAGAGGCTTATATCCATAATTCCTTTTTTTATTTGTTGTATATCAAAAAAATCATGTTTGATACATATTTCTTTGACTTCCTAAAATAAACCTATCAATACACCATGGTCATGGAATTTAGTTTGATAATTCCATTCCAATTAAAGGGTCTTGATATCAAATTCCATAAAGATGGAAGAGACAAATTCTTCCTTGAATTATTCATTAATAACATATCACTCGTGATACACCCAATGTACCAAACTTCACCATGAATAAATACCATCATGGTTTATAGAAATAAATCAAAGTACACAACTCATGAAATATATTAATAATAATCTTATAGTATAAGCATAATTAAACATTTTTGTAGAAAGAAACACTACTACAAAACTGGGTTTATCCAGTGCTAGTTTTTTAATATCACTCGCTAAAAGTGTTGTTAAAAAAATCATTTGTCAAGGCTAGAAAAGGAATTGTTAAAGGGGGTCTTCAACAGCACTTTTTTAGTGTTGTTAAATGGGGTCCTTAAAATCACTAAGAAAAATAATTATTAAAGGGGTACTTTTATCATCTCTTGTAAAAAATTGTTGATAAAGTCTCCCCTTTATCAGTTTTAGTAAAAAAGAATTGATAAAATGGGCATTTATTAGTGCTTCTAAAAAAGTGTTGATAAAGGGGGGTCTTCATTAGTGATTCTCAAGAAGAATTAATAAAAGGGTGGTCTTTATCAACACTTTTCTAGAAGAATTAATAAAGACCCCCCCCCCCATCAGTTATTTTTTTATATCCCTGATAAAGGGTATATTTCAAAAAAATAATAATTAACGGACACTCGTAGTAGAACTTATGGTCATTTGGAGGCCTTCTAGGCCTCTTTTAGCCTCAATAGAGGTGATTTAGGTTCTTGTGGGTCACTAAGGAATATATATCATTGAAATATTCTATTTTATATGTGGTAGAGGCAAAACAAATACCCATTTCAAAAGTTATTGTTGTTTGAAAGGCCGTCAAATGTGAAAAACCCTTAAAATCCCTAAAAACCCTAAAAACTCTAAAATCCCTAAAAGGATCATAAATTTCGATATATGAGTCCATTTAAGCTCCACAACAAGTCAAACCAAAGATTATGAAATGAGATAAAACCACATGATATTTAAATTTTGTGAAAATCAAAGGAATAAAATATATTATAGTTTCAAAAAAGTCATAAATCAAACTCAAACTTCAAAAGGCCATAAATTTTTTATTTGGGTGTCTGTTTGGGCTCTACCACATATGAAATTGAATCCTAAAACAATAAATATGCCGCATAGGGTCTATAAATTAGGTTTACAAGCTCTATCCTATTTTTAAACCCCAAAAAATGCCTAAAAGGCCTCTAAAACTGAGTTTGTAGTTGTCGACCCCAGTTTCTTAAAATTTAAATGGCTATAACTTCCAATCTAAGTGTTAGTTTAGCCTATACCACATATCATATCTAAGATCATTTCATGAGTTTTGATTTTAATTTTTTTTATCTGAAATAGACTTTTTGGTTAGAGGTTATAGTCATTTCATGATTTTTAGGGGTTATAGGGTTTTCATAGTTTTTTAATGTTTTTATGTGTTTGAAGGGTTGTTAGAGTTAATATCCATTTTAAAATATATATATATATATATATAAATAAATATGTATTTAATATATATATATATATATAAACATATATATAAATATATGGATAAAAAAATATAACAAAATATATATAGATATATATAGATATATCATAAAATGTTAAAAAAATAGTATCGAGGAGTGGAAAAGGTGTAGGTGTATAAGCTGGAGGTCCCAAGTTTGAAACTCATTAGAGGCAGGGGTGCATGCTAAATCACTGATAAAGGGGTGGGGGAAGTGCTCATAAATTGGGCGGGGTGGGAAGCGCTGATAAAGAGGGGGGTGATGATAAAGGGGGGCATGAAAAAAAATTATATCATTTATCATTAGGGCCTTCATGAATTCTTTTTTTAGCACTATTAAAGGGGGCCTTTAATAGGGCTAAAAAATGCTGATAAAGGTAGCCTTTAACAACACTAAAAAAAGCACTGATAAAGGGGTTCTTTATCAGTTCTTTTTACGAGCATTGTTAAAGATAACCCTTTAACATTGCTTACATTATCATCACTTCTATAGTGATGATAAATCTATTTTACTAGTGATGTTAAAGGCCTGATTTGTAGTAGTGGAATATATAATGACATGTTACATATGGAATTCTTACTGGTGGGTTTATCCTCATAATCGAATTTCTTAGATATTACCAAGTGTAAAGTTCATGTGATAAATTATCATCTTCTTATGAGTACTTACACCTGATAGTCAATATACTATGTGCCCCATCACAGAATTTTATTCTAACCATAGGAAATAAATTTAATAATATTTCCACATCTCTTTAAGGTTCTCATAATAGCAGGGAACTTATATGACTTTTTTAATGCAACAGATACTCTAAGACATTATCACATTAAAGTTACATTAAATGATAATCAATATGTTATAAGATATTTATTAATATTCAAAACCATGAATATACAGGTAATCTAAAGTACAAAGTAGTTGGTTCTAGGATGCCAACTCCAACACACCATTAGTCAGCTTCACCTTCCAAATAATAAATGGATAAGATAAAATTTTAATTCTCTAAGCACTAGAGAAAAAAAAATATTTTCTATTATGTCAATTTATTCATTGATAATAGGTAGATTAGAAGACCAACTAAAGGAGGGTATACGTTGTCGCATGAATGAATTAATGCATAGTTGTTCCTTCCTTGGAATGTTTGGAAGTTTGACATATTTCATGTTATTATTCATAACTTGTGAAATTTGGGTGAGCATCACCATAATATTTTTTACTCTCACCCTCATCCCATTTGGTTACGCATTGGGACAATCACTTCATTGTCCTTCACAACCATTTTTAACTTGGTTCCTTCTAGATTTAATCATTCACTTAAAACAAAAAGGGTTAACATGAGTAATGAACAATATTATCTTAAGATAATCTTTGTAAATAACTAAATAAAAAATTCAAACTCATGATGTCTTACTCTATGACACCATTATTTTATTATATGTTAATTCTTATTCAACCAATGTTTCTTTAAGTTAGGTTACCCTATACTTCTTAACATAATCCCCGAAAATAACTAAACCCCACTTTAATACCAACTAAGTGGACTTGAGCATAACATAAATGTATTTTAAATTTTTCATAATTTTAACATATATCTCACAAATAAACTCACAATACCATAAACCAATGTTTTAGTGACATCGGATATTAACTATATAAATATTTTTTTATAAAATATTACTTCAATATATCACATGAACATATCTACATAAGACTTTATTCTACGCATAATCATGTATATAGTTTCCTGGGGGGAAATAAAATATAGGAATGAGCTCAAATGCTCATTAAGGGAAACATATCAATTAGTTATAGAGGATTACATGATAATAATGTGATAAAACATGAACATAGAAGAAATATTTTATTAAAAAAACATGGGATCATAAGAGTTAATCATAAGGCATGATAGGACAACCTAGATCATGGAATAAGGATATATAACCTCAAAAGGACCAACATGTAAGAAAATTATATACCATGGAATAAAAATTTGGAAACATGGAACAATAGTCACGATCCATGGGGCATAAAATATTCATGCATCGTAGCATAAAAATGTGGCATTAGAATAATCATAGGAAATCATAACATTATGAACTTAGTTAAACCGCAATCATGTCCACACATATATTTGTGATCATAGCTAGTTGTAATCATTCACATGTATAAATATGTGAACATATCTTACCACAATCATTTACACTCATAAAGTATTGAGAATAGATAACCACAATCATTCCCATGAATAAAGATGACAATGTAGCTAACTGCAATCATGTCTATTCATAACATCATTATCTAATGAGATATAAATCATTACCTAATGCATTAAAGGGAAATATCGTACCCACCATCTCATTATGATAAACCATATATATGTTTATGTCATATAAATACAATCATGTATCACATTATAAAAAAACCTAGGGAAAGAAAATGAATTTTATAACATTTTCAAATATTATGGTATAAATTGACATCAAGAGTTAGATTGGTTTATACCAAAATTCAATCTCCCAAAAAAATTATAACATAAGATAACTTAGATTATGATCATAAATGTTTATAAATAAGAGATAGATCCTCAATATAATAGATAGAAAATAAAATAAAATTTATAAAAAGTGTTTTCATAAAACATTTTTATCATTTTAATAAAAATATGAAGTTACAAGTTTCTTTTAAAAAATCATTTTTTGAGAAGGTGATTGGAATAATTTTTAAAACATAACTTTAAAATAATCCCTAATAATGGAACCATGAAATTAAATAAAATTTAAGTAAATAAATATGTATTGGAAGATAAAAAATTTACAAAAAATAAATTAAATTCCATTTTTAAACTTTGTATGAATTTTAAAGAAAATACCACATTTATAAAAGATTTAAAAAATTTACCTTTTTGTAAAGAAATAAAGAGAGATATAAAATTCATAACACCCTGAGATTTTAAAAGAACAATATTATATTCGATAGCATAAAGGACATGTAACACTGATTTTATCTTATGTTACATGTAAAATTATTTTCATATTATGTTACATGAAATACTCATTTTAGCCTGCATTACACATAACCTTGATATTTTTATGTTCGATAGCATATTCAATACGCAATACCGAACTTAAATGACCCATGATATATATTACTGTTATAACCTAGCCATTAAATTGGTGGGGATGAATAGTATTAACTACTTTATGAAATATATAAATATTTATATATACTTATTACTCAATATAAACTATTGATATGTTTTTATTAAATAATCAATTAATTTTTAGTAAAGTGGTTTAATTCTTCAAAAATATGTTTTCTTCAAAAATGTTTTTTATTGATTTTTAGGAAAAATTATTATAATAAATTTTTGGAAATTTTAGAAAATTTATTTGATAAAACAAAATTCATTTTCTGAATTATAATATAAAATTTTACTTTGGGAGAAATTTTGGGACATTTCGAAAAATAATGATTTTTCAGTGAATAGTGAAAAATACCGATTTTTGTAAAAAGTATTTTATTTTCAATAAATTAAGTAATTGAAAATTAAAAATATTTTTTTAATATGTCTTAAATTAAAATAAGTATTATTTATTTATGTTTAATCCACTTAATTACTTTTAATTAACTTTATATTGGTTTTTAGTATATATTTGTTTTTTGGTTTAAAAGGAGTTTTTTCTAAAAATTGTTTTAAAATGCATAATGGTTCTCCTTTTAATTAATTAAATTAATCCCTAATGGGGAATGTTTTAAATGAAAAAATATATATTATATATCACTAAATATTAATTTATTTTCATACAATTATTATTATTAGTCATATAGTTATTATAGAATCATCTTTTTCTCAAAAAATACTCTTCTTAAAAACTCGTTGTCTTGTCGCGTCTACAGGATTATTTTTTAAATTAAATTCTGCTAATTATGTGATTTTAATTTGTAAAAATGTATTAAATATTTTTAATTAGAATAGTTTATATTATATAATAATTTCAACTTAAATTTTTACCATAATGATTAGCAAAAATAGTTAAAATTAATTACAGTGATTAAGGTAAAAACGAGTTTACTTAGTGGTTAAAGTTGGAATATAAGGTGTAAAAATGATCCAAAACATATCAAAAACCCATTTAATGACCATATTTATACCTTATACCTTATATAATAAATAATTTACCATTATTTAGTCCTCATGACATGAACCAAATGTGGGTGGAATTCACTCTTTCAAAAAAATTACAAGTGTGTCACTCACCCCACTTATAAAAGGCTTCTCTCTCTCCTCTCTTATTCACACCTTAAACCTCTTGGGTTAGGCAAATACTATACAAAATAACTTAAAAATTTACCTCCACTAATCCTAGAATAATTATTTTATACATAAATTTTACCTAGTAAGGCCTTTGGTTGAAACCTAAGGAGGATACCTGAAGAAGGGGTAGCATTCTTCAATGAGATTTTTTATTTTATTTATTTCTCAAAATCCTTCAGTTATTCTTATAACATTAATATATAATAACATAATTATATTACATATAATTATATTTTTTTAGGTTAAGTTTATGATCTTCAACCACACACACTTCTATCAAATGGCTTACGAAATCATCATTCATGTGTACGGAAAACTATCTCCTCGTAAAACAATGTCATTTATTTTTCCATTACCACATCCCACGATTGGGTGTGATGATGGACATAAATTTTATATTATATATATATATATAATAATAATACCTGTAGAGTTATTATATCATATATACCCTTTTAAATTACATTTCATAAGGAATACGATAACGTTGCTCATGTGTACAGTGGACTACCGCCTCACGAAGCGCTGTGATTCATTTTTCACTAACGCATTATATAGAATGTAATAAGGGTGATTATAATAAATATATGTGATATAAACTAAATATTTATAATATTAATGAAATTTTTATCATTATTTAAATAAAATATATCATTTTCTTTTTATCTTTTTACTCACTGAAAAAATATGATATCGTCGTTCATGGACGTGTGGACTACTGCCTCCTCAAAGGGATGTGATTTCTTTTTTCACCCCCACATCACAATAATTATATATATAGGTATATATAATTAAATAATATAGTATTTATGATATTATTATTATTCTATAAAGATAAAATATTACTTACCTTCTTTTCATAATGATCATTGAAAAATGGAAACGTTAGTTATGTGTACGTATGGCCTACCATCTCCATGATCGTAATGTTAGTTCATTTTTCATAACCATATCTCCTAATGGGTTTAAAAATTATAATTTATATATAAATATGATAATTATTTTATGTTTATTATTCTTTATATTTTTAAGTAATGACCATTTTGACTATAGTCAACCCACTAAAGTCAATTTTGACACATAAGACGAATATGGTTAAAACATCCAACATAAACTTAACTGATTAAGTAATTGTATATAAAATTTTAATAAATAGATAAAAGTAATAATAAACTTGAAAAAGGTTCTAAATAAATTAAATATTTAACATAAGTTTATTATTCAAGAAGATAAACACACATGAGATAAGTCAGTCTAGAGATAAGGGTTTTCTCGTCTCACTATTATTTTTGTGAGATATATGCCATATTCACCCCTTATTTTTATTGTATAGTGTAAATACAGAACATTATTGTATTTTTTTATTATTATAAATAAATTTATATGGATCAAAATATCCATTTTAGTATCTCTCTTTCGTTGGGTTTATGGTTTCAAAGTTACCAAAGTGGTAAGGTATTTTTGTCTCAATTTTCCTTCTTTGAAGCGTCTGTTATGTTATACACCTATATTTTTTTATGAGGTGTGTATTCTGAATATTTGACATGTTATATAATAAATATCCTCGTTTTAATCATAATCTAAGTTTCATTTAATGGTGTTATTTTATGGGGATTATGATTCAAAGTTTCCAAAGTGGTAAGAGTCTTATGTTAAAATCTCATCTTTTATCAGGATTATTTGTGATTATGCTTCCAATGATGAGACCTTATGATCTATATCTCAAAAAACTCATGAATTTTCTTATAATATAGTTATTTATGGTATTTTAATGTAATATTACCATCCTTACACTCTTTTATACTTATAATAATTAAGAAAATGTTTTTAAGAAAATCCAACTTCATTTCTCTCTTCGGTCAAAATTTTGTTTTCTACCAAAACCATATTTTCAAGAAATATATTTAAAAATATTTTTAACATTTTAAAAATTATTTATTAAATTCATTTTTATACAATTTTTTTCTTTTTATAAATAATGAAAAGGAATCTTTATTTCATTTTCAAAATAATGTATGTTTGGATTTTACCAAAAAAATGTGAAAGGATTTTGTGTATTAACATATATGGAATGAACATAATTTCTCACCATCATGGAAATTATTTTATTTGAAGATTTATTTATAAGTTTTAAAGTTTATTTTAAAATAATTGGAATTTAAAAATGTTTTATGTTTTAAAAAGTGTTTTTTAAAATGAAAATGATATTTTCCTCAATGATTTTTTTAATGATATTTTAATGGTATTTCCATTCATCAACGTCAACAAATATTATTGTTACTTATGATCCCAGGGGATATTTTGTAAGGATTCCATCGTAATTATTTCTTTATATAGATTAAGATTTTTTAAAATAGATTGTTATGAAACCTGTTTCTTTTCCATGGGTTAATCATATTTCAAAGTGATTGTTATGAAACCCATTTATTTTCCAGGGATTAATCATGTTTAAAATAGATTTACATGAAAAAAAATTATTTTCTACGGGTTAATCAGTTTCTAAAAGAATAATGATTTTTTTATGAGTTTTATTATGAAATGAAAGCTCTTTGTACTTAATTCATGTTTGGGTTCTTGGAAATTACTTATACAATTAGACAGCCCAGATAGCATTGGGTGAGCCCTTTATAGCTTATACGATGGGGAAGCATGGATAGAATCAGGTTAGCCCATTATAACTTATACTATGGGTCATCCCAGATAGTGTTGGGTGATCCCATTACATCTTAAATGATGGGTGCTCCCAAACAATGTTCCAATGCATTGGGTGATGTATCTTTCCTTGAGAGGTCAAAAAGATGGAGTTTCCTGAGGGTTTCTCTTATGTATTTAACTGGTCTCCAGTTTTTTATGACATAATTTTAACATGAATTATGAATAAAAATGTTCTAAGATACCATCACATTTTATCTATGCTTACTAAGGTTTTATAAATTTTACTTTTATCAATATTGATATCACATGGATCATGATTATTGATTCTGATGAATATTGTCTTTACCATGTTTTCAGATTTGATGATCCTGGTATATATGGATATGAGTTCTTTTATGATTCACTCATTCACTCTAATTATGTCATCAAACTCTTATGAACTTATTATTATCATTAATGACATTCAATTGCTAATGAATATGTTTACCCTTACTGAGCATTTTAACTCACCATTATTATGTTTCATTTTCCCTAGGTTATAAATTATTAAGTTGAAAAAATTATGTACATAAGGTATTTCATATGGATGACAATGATGACTTAATGTGAAATAAGAAAATTTTGGTGGAATGGGAGAAATTCCCATTTGACGACATGAGTATTGTATACAAAGTATTTTATCCTAATTCTCTAAAACTCTAAACATAAAATATCCTTAATAATTTAAGTGACACAATTTTTCATTTTTCTATTATAAGGTTTGTATGGGAAAATGGGTCACAATTATCAACATCAAATCCTAAAATGCTAAGTTTACGATTTCAACATCGAATCCAAGAGTGTAGATTCTGGGATGTTATAGTTGGTATCATAGGTAGGTTTAGATAACTTTAGATATTAGTATTTTTTTCATGTGATTTTATATTAAGAGTTATGGATACAATCATAGTTCTATAATATTAATTTTGATCATAAGTCCAAAGTATTAGACACCTAATTTGATAGTTTTGAGTAGTAAAAGTTTTAAGGTTAGTAATGACATTTTTGGAGATTTTTTATTGGGTTTAGGTATTTTTAAAATCTAGGATCAACATGAAGTGTTGTTTAGGGAGGAATTATTTTTTAGGTTTAAAAAAAGACAACTCGTATGCTGTTTGAAAACCCATCACATCTAGAAAGGTGATGGGGCTTAAACCCATGACCGAAGGACGATAAGGGATTTACCACTAGCACAGGCCTACATGATATCCTAGTTAGTATAATATTTTATTAATGTAAAGATTAAGTTTATTTCAGAATCATATGGTATTTTATTTGAGTAATAACAGGTGATTTATCTTATAAGAATATATGATCGAATCCTTCTGATATTTGGGTTTCGAAATTAGTTAGGAAATGATTGAATAATTTTAAGGATAGTAATTTATGGAATTATTTGGTTTGAACCTTGGGTAATACTATTGAAATTTTAAGATTAATGTATGAAGGTTTATTTATTTTTTGAATTATATTACCATATGATAACCATTTTTGTTTATGTTAATGTTTAAGAAAATAGGAATTTCTTGTTATCCCTTTTATAGTTATGTGGGCACTAAAATTTTATTTTTTTGCTTCAGGAATTAAAAATTCTTCTTGAATACATATCATTGGAGAAAAATATGATATTTTCGTGGAAGTTTAATAAAGTATGAAATTCTACTCATTAAGTAAGTATATTTCCATATTTTCTTAGTCTAGATGGTAAGAGAATTCATAAACTCTAGGAAAAGAATCATAAAACAAAAGTATTATCCTAGTACCTTAAATTGTGATGAACTAATGGTCTTTTCGATCGCCATGGATTTATAGTTTTTAGGCCCTTAACTTTCCATTGATCATTCACTTTATTGTGATCAATTATCTCAATCACTCTCTGTAATTATTTATGTTTTTTCTTCATTCCCACATATGTTCTCCTTTTTAGAAACCTAGTTATTTGATATTTTATATGAAATTTTTACTTCCCTTTATCTCTTATTAACCCTTTTTATGATGTGGATTTATAAAAAATTATTTTAAAATCTCCAACATTTAATATATAATATAAAGTTCAAATTGCAATGACGTAATTTATTTAAGGGGGGGATGTAACACAATGAGATTTTAAAATAAGAAAATTATATTCAATAGCATAAAGAACATGAAACACTAAGTTTATTTTACATTACATGAAAAAATATGTTCATATTTTATTACATTCAATACTTGTTTTTTCTTGCGTTACACGTGAACCTGATATTTTTTATGTTCGATAGTGTATTCAACATGCAACATCGAACATAAACGACCAATGATATACATTACTGTTATAACCTATATTTTAAATTCACGAATATGAATAGTATTAAATGTTTTATGAAATATATAAATATATATACAAATTTCTTACTCAATATAAATTATTTATAAGTGTTTAGAAAATTATCAATCAATTTTTATTAAAGTGATTTTACTCTTCAAAAATAAGTTTTCTTCAAAAATTATTTGTATTGCTTTTCTTGAAAAAATATTATAATAAATTTTTGAAATGTTTATAAAATTTATTTGATAATATTAACTTTATTTTTTGAACTAAAATATCAAAATTTACTTTGGGTGAAATTTTGGGACTTTTTGAAAAATATTGATTTTTCAATGAATAGTGAAAAATACTGATTTATTGTCAAAGGTCTTTTCTGTTCAATAAATTAAGTAATTTAAAATTAAAATTATGTTTTGAATATTTTTAAAGTAAAATAAGTTTTATTTATTCATTTTTAATCCATTGTTTTACTTTTAATCAACTTTATATTGGTTTTTAGTATAAATTTGTTTTTTGGTTTAAAAACGGGTTTTTCTATAAACTGTTTTAAAATATATAATTTTTCTCCTTTTTAATTAAATAAATAATAATTAATGTTTAATATTATAAATTAAACATATATATTAAATATAATTAAATATAAATTTAGTTTCGTGCAATTATTATTATTAGTCATATATTTATTATGAAATCATCTTTTGCAAAAAATGCTCTTCTTAAAAACTCATTGTCTCACCACATCTTTGGGGTTGTTTATTAATATAAATTATGAAAATTTTGTGAATTTATTTTATCCCAATGTATTCCATATTTTTAATCATCATAATTTATATTATCTAATAAGGTCAACTTAATTTTTAACCATAATGATTAGTGAAAATAGTTAAATTAATTACAACAATTAAGGTAAAAACAAGTTCACTTAGTAGTTAAACTTAGAATATAAGGTGTAAAAATGACACAAAAATTCTACAATACCCATTGGATAGAAATATTTATAACTTATCCCTTCTATTATAGAGAATATACTATTATTGGGTCTTGGTGACATGAAAAATACATGGGTGAAATTCACTCTTTCAAAAAAATTAAAAGTGTGCCACTCACCCTAATTATAAAAGGTCACCCCATCTCCTCCCTTATTAAAACCATAAAAACTATTAGGTTCATAAAATACCTACCCAAATCACTTCCAAATTTCTCTCCCCTCATCCTATAAGACTTATTTTTAGTATAAATACAACCTTGGAAAGCCTTTGGTGGAAACCTAAGAAGGATACTCGAAGAATAGGTAACATTCTTCAATGAGTGTTTTTAGTTTATTTATTTTTCTACCACCATAAATTATTATTATATCATGATGATATAATAACATATCTATCTTAAATATAATTATATTTTTGTGATTTTTGGTTAGTAGAAGCATGCGTAGGTAGGTGATATATTAAAATTTATTTTAATAATCATTGCCTGAAACTAAGAGCGATGATCTTAAAGATGAAATTTATAATTAATTTATTTAATATTTAAATAAATAAATACCTGGGCTTAGTAAATTTCTTCATTTATGAATTTTTAATGTCTGAAATGACCCTTTTAGATTACCTTCATTTAATTGTGAGGATCCAAGGATATAATCCCTCTAGCAGTGGTGCACAAGTGCTCCTATGATCTATAAGAAACACCACTTGATCTATGGGTGATAGCATGGTAATTCAAATGTATTTCATTGTTTGTTATTGATCACTCATTCTTTTATCTTTAATAAATCTCTCTTGCATTTATCATTCTTGAGATAGAGAGTGAAGGAGAAGTTGATTGAGAATTCATTGTGCACAAAAATTCTCTATTATCAATTTTTGGATGCTCTACACAATAGATATAGCCGTCTATTTATAGAATTAGGATTTGAGTTAAAATATTATTTAATTACATACCAACCATTAAATAACATTTATTACCTTTAATAAACCCCATTCCACATAATAATAATTATATTATTATTATTTTGTGGTGCGCGCCGACTTTTGCAATAACAAATATTATTTAGCGGTCTTGTTAATTAATATTTGTTCACTAAACTCTGTCTTGGTCCATTAAAACTCCTTTATAATTTATTTAAAAACCATATAAATATTTATTAAAATATTCAATAAATAAAATAAAAAATTTATTCACATGTCGATGAATAAATATTTATTTAATTTATGTGATCAATATAACTTGAATAAAATTATTCCTCAGACTTGGGAATAACATTAATTATATTAATTAAACTCAAATGAAATTTAATCAAGATCAACGAAAACAATTAGTGTGTTACCCTCTAGAATTATTTCTCATTGGCATTAGGAAGTCGTTCCTAAAGTCCATGATTATTGTCTAGAAACAGGTCAATATTTATGAATATTTATATTTCCAATATTTGAATAGATATGTGAGTACCACAAGATATATATAATACCCAATTTGTAAAAACATATAAATTTCACTAAGTAACAAACATGCCTAAATCTTATACTTTTTTCTTTGGCTGGGTTCAGTTTGTCTTCCAATGTCCCTTCTTGCCACATAGAAATAGACAGCATCAAGTTCCCTTGCTTTCCCCTTGATATTCCTCTTCTTGGAAGGGTGTGAAGAATCTTTAGGCTTAAAGATATTCACTTTACCTTTCTTTTTGTTTATCATAAGTACATAATGTTTTTCATGAATATTATCCTTATCTACTTGTAAAAGAAGAGTAAGAAGATTTGGTAGAGACTTCTCAATGTTGTTCATATTAAAATTCACAATAAAACTAGAAAATATTTAAGGGAGTAATGATAGAATGAGTTTGGTTCTTAGTTATTCAGGGAGTTTAAACCCTAGAACCTCTAAGCGATTAATGTAGCCAATGATCTTGACTATGTGAGGCCTAGCTGGGGTACCCACTCTATGATTTCTCTTAAAGAGCACCCTGGAAATCTTAAATTGTTTCTATCTAGCTTTCTCCTAGTAAATACCACATAGGTTCTCAAGCATGCTATTCACATCCATGTTTTCATAAGAATTCATCAATTCACTAGAAATCAATGAAAGCGTCAAACATTGAATGTCGACCACATCTATCAAATGTTTTTCATAGATAAGGAACTATTCATCACTCACCTCTATAACAAGCAGATCATACATTGAGGATTCTAGCTGGTAAGATTTTCGTTCATATCATAGCACAACCCGAAGGCATTTAAACCACTCCTAGAAGTTAATGTCAGTTAGAAGGTTATCTTCCTCCAATATTGACTGTAGGGATAATACAGATGATTAACTTTTCATTTTTTTCTACAATTAAAAAAGAATATTATTATTACTTTGAATTATAACAAAATAAGTGAGATATAATAAATTAAATTTATTTATTTATTTATTAAATCTCCCACTATTTTATCAAGTCTCAATATCCCTCACCATTGAAATTAGAATTTCTAGTTGCTTTAACATTCTAGTGGAAAGGATCCCCATTAATTTTTTTAATTATCTAATATTTTTTCATGAAACCCATAATAATGTAATTAGGTGGGTGGTCTTTCCAACTACTAACTTGCAGCTCCTTAATCCATTGAGTGGATTCCCGTATCCCAAAATCCTAACTTTTATTTCCTCAAAACATGCCTCAAAATTTATATTGAATAGGATTTGGCTGTTAAACTCAATAAAATTTCAGTTAATTCAACCCAAAAATCTCATGAGAACTCCCTAATAAAATTAAGTGTCCAGACTTTGGCCATGTGCTACACTTAGTTCTATGGTTTCATTCCCAATCAAGTAATGGAAGTCTTAGTTTGACTTAATATTTAATTGAGGGATTTTTTTATTTATTATTCATAAATTTTTATCTTTTTTTATCCAATACACATATTTTTAATATTAAGTGGATGTTACTTAATTAATTAACCATGTTGGATAAAACATTTAAACATAATCCATTTAATTAATTTTCATCTTTTCACATTAATTCATTTATTTATGTGATCGTGGCCTTGAATCCATAAAATAAATAATTACACTGATAAAAATAATTAATTAAATAAATGACTCATTTATGATATTTATCAAATGGTTGATTTAATGAGTATACATTAAATCAACCTTTTACCTAGGGTAAATAACTCTTATTGTTAATCTTATCATGAGTTACAGTATTCCACCAATCCACTTGTGTATCACCTGGTTTGGCATCATTATGATTCCATCTTGAACTACCTCCACACACCTTGGGATGCTCTATTAATTACAAATATTTATTACTCACATATAGGTGGGGGAATCAAAGGATTGGTTAAGGGGATTATATAAATATCCTTGGACACATAGGTCCTACATAATAATGGAGGGAGGGATGACTCAAAGTCTATCATTTAATTTAATATTAAATAATGGAAAACTCATGAAATAAATTAAATTAAAACATCCAACACATACATAGGTCTTGGTCAATCTCATGAATGATCATACATGAAACTAATATGCAAAATTAAATAACTAACATTTATTTATTTATTTGTTCTTTTATTATTTAAGATAAACATGCTTGCATTTATTTATTTATTTATTTATCTATTTATTCCATTTCATATTAATGATAATCTGATTTTATTTGGAGATACCCATAATTAATGAAATTCTTGGTAAATAAACAGAAAACCCAATAATGACATATTAATTACAATAAATTAATTGAGCATTTAAAATTCTTTAAAACCATTATTAAATTTTCAAACACACAACATTGTTCCAATCAATAAAATATGGTTTTAATGATATAATTTTCAAATTTAATGTAATTTTAATTTTTTCCATTAATGGGAGACTCCACGATGTGTACATGCAGCTACACACCATGTACCTCGGTTGCTTTATATCCAAATCACATTCCTGGGGATTCAGCATGTTAACTTGATCAAACTACATGGTGTGTACATACCAACTACACACCCTGTATCAACTTATCGTGTTCCTAGTTAGCCCGGTCAACATAAAATGTACAATAAAATCACTACATGTAATTAATTTCTCAGTGCATCTAGATACAATGTGCATGGGTATGTATTGTGTACTCTAGACGCACATCGTGTAACCTAGTTTTACTAACCAATGATTTGGCACTTCCTAATGGCATCTCTGTTCGTTCATCATTTTTTCTTAAACCTTTAATAAAATGAAACACTAAATGAACATGATTAATATATTGATAACATGCTAATTCAAATTGTATTAAAGAATAAAAAAAATGAAATTAAAATCTAACCAAAATTGTGCATAGATCAATAATCAAATAAGTAACTATAAATTTAAACATGGTTTCTCTGATACCACATGGTGGTTCTGGGTGCATAGGAAGTATGTGGAGGTGGGTGATGTATTAAAACTTATTTTAATAATAATTTCTTGAAACCAATAGTGAGGATCTTGTAAATTAAATTTATAATTAATTTATTTAATATTTAAATAAATAAATACATGGGATTAGGAACTTTCTTCATTGGTGAATATTGATCTTCCGAAAGAACCCCTTTGGATTACCTTCATTATGCGGTGAGTATCCAAGGATAGAATCCCTATTGTGATGATCTACATGTGATCATATGATCTCTGAGAAACACCACTTGATCTTCGGGTGCTAGTGTGGTTATTCTAATATCTTGTATTATTCATTATTGATCACTTTTTCTTCTGTCTTGAAGAAATATCTCATCCAATTCTTTTTCTTAAGAGGGGGATAAAATAAGTTGTTGAGAGAGGATTCGTTATGCACAACAATTCTCTATTCTCAATTTTTGGATACTCCACAAAGTAGTCATAGTCGTGTTAGGATTTAAGTTAAAATATTATTTAATTGCATACTGAACATTAAATAACATTAATTACCTATAATAAACCCCATGCCACATAATAATAATTATGTTACTAATATTTGGTGGTGTGCACCAACTTGTGAAATAACAAATATTATGTGATGGTCTTGTTAATTAATATTTTTCATCAAACTCGGTCTTAGACTATTTGAAATCCTCTATCATTTATTGAACAACTGAATAAATATTTTATTCATAAATAAATATTTTATTCAAAATATTGAGAATAAATATTTTTTAAAATATTCGGTAAATAAAATAAATATTTTATTCACATGATGGTAAAAAAATATTTATTTAATTTATATGATCAATATAACTTGAACAAAATTATTTCTCAAACTTAATAATAACATTTATTCCATTAATTAAACTCAAATAAAATTTAATCGAGATTAGAAGAAGCACTTAGTGTGTCACCCTATTGGATTATTTCTCATTATCATTAGGTGGGCTTACCTAAAGTCCAAGATTACTATCTAGCAATGGATCAAGGCACCCAAGGGAAAGAACATAATATCGTAACATAAACAACCAAATATGAATGCCCACTATGTAATATAATCCATTTTTTCACAATATCTCATCAATCAGGTTGCATAACCATGTCACCAACCTATATGCTTGATATGTCTTTCTTTCACTATCTGAAATAAACACATTGTTACACCATGGTCATGTAATTTTAATGTGATGGTTCTATTCCAATCAAAGGTATGAGATATCAACTTCCATAAATATGGAAGGTACAAATCCTTCCTCGACTTATTCATTAATGACATGTCACTCATGATTCCAACTTATCCATGAACTGTTATCATCACGGTTTACAAAATACATCTAAGTATGAGAGTTGTAACATGTATTAATAATAATATTAAAGTATAAGGACCATCTCACACAATTGTAGATAAGAATATATGATGACACCAAAACATATAGAATTCCTATTGGTGGTTCAGTTATCATAATCTCCCATCTTGAAGATTATCAAATGCAAACTTCAGGAAAAGAAGCCTCATCTGCTTATGAGTACTCACACCTAAAAGTATATGTACTATGTGTCCCATTGTAGTACATTATCCAACCGTAGAAAATTATTTGAGAATATCTTCATAGAACATCAAGGCTCTCATCATAGTGGGGAATTTCTATGACATTATCAATGAGATGTGTACTCTGGGACATTATTATATTAGAGTCATGCAGAACAATAAACAATATGTAATAAGAAGTTTTATTAATATCCAATACATAAAATATTAATGTAATAAAAGTATAAACAATTGGTCCTAGGACACCAAATCCAACAGTTTTTTTAAGGTTACTACCTACAACCACACACACTTCTATCAAATGGGTTACAAAATCATTATTTTTGTGTATGGAGGACTACCGACTCGCAAAATTATGTCATTCATTTTTTCATTACCACCTCTCACGATTGGGTAGGATTATGAATATAAAGTTTATATATTATATTTATAACATAATTATAACTCTATATTAATTATATAATATATAACCTTTTATTTTTCATTCTGTAAGAGATACGAAAATATCACTTGTGTGTATGGCAGACTACCACCTCACGAAGCGGTGTGATTCATTTTTCACTAACACATTACATGGAAGGTAATAAGCATAAATATAATAAATATATGTGACATACATGACATATTTATAATATTAATTAAATATTTATAATTCTTGAAATATAATATATCATTTTATTTTAACCTTTTTACTCATTGAAAAAAAAATGATAACATCATTCGTGGACGTGTGAATTACCACCTCCTCGAAGCGATGTGATTCTTTTTTGCACCACTGAATCACAAGACTGATATATATATATATATATATGTGAATATATAATTAAATAATATGGTATTTTTGGTATTATGAAAATTCTGGAAAGATAAATTATTACTTACCTTTTTTCCTTAATGATCCTTGCAAAATGGAAATGTTACTCATGTGTGCGTAAGGCTTACCATCACCATGATCGTAATGTTAGTTAATTATTCATAACCATATCTCATGATGGGTTTAAAAATTATAATTTATGTCTAAATATGATAATTATTTCATGATTATTATTCTAGATATTTTTAAATAATGACCTCTTTGACCATAATCAACCCACCTAAGTCGTTTTTGACACACAAGCCAAATGTAGCCAAAACATCTGACAAAAAATTAATAAATTAAGTAATTGTATATAACATGTTAATAAGTGAAATAAAATTATTAATAAACTTAAAAAAGTTATAATTGAATAAAATAATTAACATGATTTTATTATTCAGAGATAAAGACACATGTGATAAGTCAGACTTAAGGTAAGAGTTTTCTCGTCTCACTTTTATTTCTATTAGATATATGCAATATTCACCAATTATTTTTATTGTGTAGTGTATATACTACCCATGAATTTATTTTTTTATTATTATAAATAAAATTATGTTGATTTAAATATCCATTTTATTATCTCTCTTTCATGGTGCTTACGGTTACAAAGTTACCAAAGAGGTAAGGGATTTTTGTCTCAATTTGCCTTCTTTGAGATGTATGTTATGTTATACACCTATCTTATTTTATGAGGTGTATATACTACCTATTTGAAATTTTATATCATAAATATAATTATTTTAATAATAATATATGTTTAATTTAATGGTATTATTTTATGGGGATTATGATTCAAAGTTACCAAAGTGGTAAGAGTCTTTTGTTACAATCTCATCTTTTGTCAGGATTGTTTATGATTATGCTTCCAATGATGATAAATTATGATCCATATATTTATAAACTCATTAATTTTATTATAATCTGTTTATTGATGATATTTTAATGTAATATTACCATTTTACACTCTTTGTTACTTAGAATAATTGAGAAAATGATTTTAAGAAAATCAGACTTCATTTCTCTCTTCAATCAGAAATCTGTTTTCTTCCAAAATCATTTTTTCGAGAAATATTTTCAAAAATGTCTTTAATATTTTCAAAATTGTTTATTAAATAATTTTTTACCCAATCTTGTCTTTTTATAATAAAAAAACAATGGTATCTTCATTTCATTTTCAAAACAATGCTCATTTGGCTTTTACCCAAAAAAAATATAAAAGGATTATTTATTTTAACATATACAACATGAATAGAATTTCCCATCATAATGAAAATTATTTTATTTGAATATTCCTTTATAGTTTTTCAATTTTATTTTCAAAGAAAAGGATTTTTAAAATATTTTATTTTTAAAAATTTATTTTTAGTATGAAAATAATATTTTCCTTAAGAATTTTTTAATGATATTCTAATGGTATTTCCATTCATTAACATCAACAGCCCTTGTTGTTAATTATACTACCATGAGGATATTTTATAATGATATCATCCTCATTACTTCTCTATATGTATTAAGATTTTTTAAAATAGATTTTTATAAAACTCTTTTCTTTTCCACGGGTTAATCATGTTTCAAATATATTGTTATGGAACCCATTTATTTTCCATAGGTTAATCAAGATTCAAAGAGATTAACATGAAACTCATTTCTTTTACATGGGTTAATCAGGTTATTAAATAATAATGGTTGTTTTTATGATTTTTATGATGAAATGAAATATTTTTTTACTTTAGTCGTGTTGTGGTTCTTGGACATTACTTATACAATGGGGTGGCCTAGATAGCACTGAATGAGCCTATTGTAGCTTATACGATGGGGTAACTCATATATAACTAGGTGAACCTATTACAGCTTATTTGATGGGGTATCCTAGATATCACTGGGAGAACCTATTACATCTTAAATGATGGGTGCATTCAAACAAAACCTCAATGCATTAGGTAAAGTGCCTTGTATTGAGAGGCAAGAATGAGGGAGTTACCTAAGGGTTTCTCCTATGGACTTAATTGGGATCTGGTTCTTTCTAACATGGGTTTAACATGATTTATGAAGAAAAATATTTCAATATACCAACACTTTTTATCTATTCTTACTAAGGGTTTATAAAGTTTCATTTGATCAATATTGATATCACATGGCTCAAGATTATTTATTTTGATGACTCTGCCTTTACCATGTTTTCTTTTTTTATGATCTATGTATTGATGGGTATTTTTACACCTCGAACACATTTACAAAGAGTCGGTACATTATTACATAACATTGGAATGATCACAAGGGATCAAATTTTGAAAGACCAATCAGTTTAGTAGCCTTGGAAGTACTAGATACATTCATAAGTTTTACATTACATCATGAAATAAAAACATCAAGAAAATTTTCCCCTTTTGAACACACTTATATCCTTAGACTATCCCTATAGGTCAACCATAAAATACTTCTTCACATCCTGGAAAAATAAAACATAGAAAGGGGTGAGATTAGATGCTCAGTAAGGATAACAATATAGCATAAAATTTCATAAATAAGCAAAAACATTTAAGGCAATTTATAAGACTAAAACAAAAGCCTTTTAAAATTAAACTTTAGCATAATATGGAAAATATAAAATCAAATAATTTCATTTACCTATTCACATGTATATTATACTAGTTGAATAATCACATGCAATATCAATATCAACTTTCATAATGATGGAATGCATAATTCCAGACTTTATAACCACATAGTCAAGGACTTGTGCCAAGAATACAAATAGGATTTTGTCAAGGCCTTGTTCCAAGAAACTAGTTTGTCTCATGAGACCTACCGATGCATTGAGAAGCTATATTGGGCTCCACCTGTCACTTACTAAGTCCAATGCATTCCTCATATGAAAATATTTAAACATAACATAAACATTCGTATTAAAACTAGCATACGAAATGTCAATACTTTATCCATAAACCATTAATGGTGTAAAAATAACACATACATAGTCAAACATATCACAAAACCTTAAATACAATATGGAAGATTTTTATCATAATAAATCAACTTCCAACAAGTTTAAAATCCATCAAAGGATGTTGACATAGATGAAATCAAAACTTTTTGAGAAAAATATCTCTTTCTATTTTGAAATAATTTAGAAGTAATGTAATTATAAAAGAAAACATTTATTTTGAAAATATTCTTATAATATTTTAAGGGAATCTTTGAAGGTTTTATAATAGAATAAAATATCCGCACCTGCCATATAAGTTAAAAAAACATTCTTTCCTTAATTTTACCAAAAAGGTTGTGAAGAACCTTATTTGGAAAACGACGGAAAGATTCCTTTATAAACATTTTATAAAAATTAAAACAAGGGTATAAATGACTTTAACATATAGTCTCGGAAATATTAAAAAAATTGAAATATATTTTTAAGAAACACGGATGTAGATGATAAAGAGGTCCCAGTACATACTTACGTAAAAACAACCTCAGATAATAAAGAGATTGTGAAATTAACCCTTACCCTGTACTTTTCCTTGGTCGAGGGTACTTTAAAATCCTGTATAATATTTAAATTATTGTTATTAAATTATAAAATAACTATATACATAAATATGATATCATATATGACCCTATAATATTTATTTTTTAATAATATTTCAGTAGTATCATTGTTTTGGGTGTTAACTGGTTCATTTTCCTTTATATGCTTGGTTAAGTAATCCATGTTTGTTATGGATAGGATGTATTTGATTAATATACATAATTATATTATGTTCATAAATATTATTTTTAATCATAAAATGAAAATTATTCTTGAATGATTGTGATGGGGAATAAATCTCATCGCGTTCGTGGAGATGGTAATCCATACGTACGCACGAGCGACAATATCATTATATTGATGGTGAAATCGTATGTAATTGGATGGTATATCATATATAAAGAATAATTAAAATTTTATATTTATTATTTAAATCATTTATATTATTTATTATACCCATCCAAAATAATTAAGTGTTTTAATAACAAACTACACCACGACGTGGAGACAGTAAGCAGTACGTACGCACGTATGGTGACTTTTTCATTTATAGGATGGATAGAATAATGAATATGGTTGTAAAATATTTATAATAACATCACAGTATATATAATATAGTGTATTTATTATTTTAGAATTTAAACAACAAAGAAAGTTGAATTAGAAGAAGAAAAGAACTTGAAAGAGGTTATGAAATATTTACCTCTTCTTTAGGTTCTTCCTTTTGATTTGATCAAAAGGGATCCTTAGGTTGTCTTTATGACCAAAGTAAGACCTCTAGGATTAAGGGAGGAAATTTTTGAGGATATTTGGGCAAGTTTTGACCGAGAAAAATGGCTTTGGAGGTGTGAAATTAATAGAATGGTAAGTACCCTTTTATAAGAGAGGTGAGGGTCACTTTAGGAAAATCTTGAAATATTATTTTATAATAAAATCATTTTCGGTTTCTAATGGCTCCAAAATGATTTATTTAGATTATAAGGTAGGTATGGGTCTAAAACCTCTCAAACAATAGGTTTTAGATAGGTTTATGTCACCATATTATCTTTATCTTTTAGATTTAACTCTTAGTTAAATAGTTTTTCATTTACCATGTCTCTTTGTATTTTTATATTTTATGGTTAACAAACTTACTATAACAAGACACGAGAACCCAAAGTGGTTAATTATTAATATATATAACCTTATATAGGTATTTTTTCCAAACCTTATATTTTTAAGAATATTATATCAATTAATAATATAGTATTTGTTTTAAAAACTAAATTATGTCAAATTTGACACTATTTAGTATTTGGTTTTTGTGAAAATCATAACAGCGTGATTAATTAGAAAAAAATTATTTAATCAACACTAACATGTCATATTAACCTATAAAATTAGTTTAATTCATCAAAAGTCTCATATTACATTTATTTGGATATTTATAATATCAATTATTTTAATATTTCACTAATAATCTAATTATTGCTCCATCATTATGTCATAAATAAATTAAACTATTTAATGTCTAAAAATTATGAATAAAATACCATTATGTAGGAAATATTTTTATATTTCTGATGAATATTTATAGTCGAATTTATCTTATGTATAACCCTATATTAAATATGGTTTATTTATTAAACTTTGAATTTAACTCTTTTAACTCTTCTTTAAATAAAATAATAATTAATGTCCTAATCTAATCCAAGTGGACCAAACAGGAGCATATTTTATTCCTAAGGTTTTTTGGTCGAATTACACTTATCTATTAGAATTAGTACATGTGTTAGGGTAATTATGATATCATTTTTACCCTTAATTACCCTATTTACTTTTAACTGTGGTAAATAAAAGTCAAAAGTTACTATTCACCAAAAATTATTTTCATCTTATTAAACCACATTTTACTTACCAATATCAACTGTGTCTCTTGGATTTTTGAAATTCAACTCACATAAGTGATAAAATTAAGTTTTATGAAAATTTGCAAATGCTCCTAGGAGGTGGGTAAAAGACGGTAAAAAGTTCAATAAAATTTTTATATATCTAAAATTATTATAAAATGACTCCAATGAATTACATTGAACTTATATAGTTATTATGTATATATTTTGACCTAAAATAAATTTAAATAAAATAAATAATAATTTAAATAAAAAATTCAGTTTTAACCAATAATGCAGTGTTTTTCACTATTCATCAAAAATTGAAAGTTTTCATAAAAATACCAAAAATTCACCCTAAACTAATTTCAATATTCAAAATACAAAAATGAAGTCCATTTTGAAAAATAAAATTTATAAAATTTCAAAAAGTGGGCATTACTATTCATATGGCTAGTTTGATTAGTCGCGGTGTGTTAGAATCTCGAAGTTGCGTACAATGCAAGCTATTGCATTATTCAAAGGGAAGCATATCGTGGAAGTTTGGGGTGTTACATTATCCCCTCCTTAAAATAATTTCATCCTCAAAATTTCTAGAATATTACTGCATAAAAAGATTCGGGTGGTTCTTCATCATAATTTCCTCGAGTTCCCAAGTTGCCTCTTCCATCTTATGATTTCTCCATAGAACTTTTTCCAGATGAGTCATCCGGTTTCTTAGCACTTGTTCTCTGGTATCAATAATTTTGACATGCTCTTCACAATAAGACAGATCAGGTTTCAGTTCAATTTCCTCATAGGTGAGTACATGTGTTGGGTCAGGCATGTATTTTCTCAATAGTGATATGTGGAACACATCATGAAATTTGGAGAGACTTTGAGGCATTCCCAAATGATATGCTACAACTCTAATTCATTCTATAATTTTGAAAGGTCCAATGTACCTAGGACTCAATTTACCCTTCTTACCAAAATGTATAACACCTTTCCATGAAGATACCTTCAAGAAAACATGGTCTCCTGCTTGAAATTCCAAATCCTTCTTTCGGTTATCGGTATAGCTCTTTCGCCTACTTTGGGAAGCTTTGATGTGGGTTTGGATAACCTTCACCTTTTACATTTTTTCCTCAATAAGTTCTGGGCCTACGAGTTTTCTTTCACCAACATCATCCCAACAAGTTGGTGTGCGACATCTCTTTCCGTATAATGCTTCATATGGTGTCATCTGAATACTTTAATGGAAGCTATTGTTATAGGAAAATTATACCAGAGGTAAATATTGATCCCACATACCTTGAAAGTCAAGTGATCAAGATCTCAACATGTCTTCTAAAGTTTTAATAGTTCGTTCTGATTGTACATCAGTTTGAGGGTGGTAGGCAGTGCTCAAACGAAGTTCAGTATCCAGGGCCTTCTGAAGACTTTTCCAGAATCATGATGTAAAATAGGGATCATGATCAGAAAAAATTGATAGGGATACTCCATGAAGTCTTACAAATTCATTAACATATAGTCTTGTCATATGTTCAAGTGGTAAGTCTTCTCTTATAGCAAGAAAATGTGGTGGCTTGGTAAGATGATCGACAATGACCTATATTGCATCATTTCATCTATGAGTCTTTGGTAGCCCCATGACAAAGTCCATCGTAATATTATCCCATTTTCACTCAGGTATGGGAAGAGGTTTCATGACTCCTCTAGGTTGTTCCCTTCCAACTTTCACTTGTTGAAAAACCATACATCTTGAAACAAAATCAATTTTCTCCCTCTTCATGTGTCCCACCAAAAATGTTCCTTCGAATCTCTATACATCTTGGTTCTCCCTGGGTGTATAGAGAAATTGGAGATATGAGCATCATCCAACAATTACCTTTTTATATCAGGTATATTGGGAACACAAATTCTCTTCCCAAATTTCAAAATTTCATCTTCATATATTAAGTCACTCAATCTCTCATCATTCACAACTTTAATCTTCTTTTGAAACACCTTATCATCAGTTTTAGAACTCTTTATCCTTTCTAGTAAAGATGGTTTGGCAACCATTTGAAAAAGTATTGATGTTTCACCTTCCATGGTTATTTCCATAACCATCTTTACTAGATCCATGAAAATAGGATCCCTTTCAACTCTCATCTTGTTCAAAACTCCATGATCCTTTCTACTCAAATTATCTGCCACCTTATTTTCCTTTCCTAGGTGGTAGTGTATAGTGAAATCATAATCCTTGAGTAGTTCAAGCCATCACCTTTTCCTTATATTGAGTTCTTTTTGTGAGAAAATATACTTCAAACTCTTATGATCAGTATAAATCTCATATTTTTCACCATAGAGATAGTGTCTCCATATTTTCAAAGCAAATATTATAGCTGCTGCCTCAAGATCATGAGTAGGATAGTTTTTCTCATTTTTTTAGCTATCGTGATGCATAGGTAATAAATTTATCATTCTTCATAAGGACACAACCATGTCCTTTCTTTGAAGCATCACTATAAATAACAAACCCTTTGTTATCTGATGGTAGAGTCAAGATATGAGCATTGGATAATCTTATCTTCAGTTCTTCAAAACATTCTTCACACTCTTTTATACAAACAGATTTAACCCCTTTACGTGTGATCTTGATTAATGGGTTAGCCAACTGGGAAAAATTCTGGACGAAACGTCAATAATAACCCACTAAACCAATAAAATTGTGTACCTTAGTTATACTCATAGGTACTGGCCATTATTGGATTGCCTTGGTCTTTGAAGGATCAATACAGCTTCCATCCTTAGAGACAATATGTCCAAGAAAATAAATCTCCTAAATCCAAAATTCACACTTTCTAAACTTCCGATATAATTCATTTCTTCTAAGAGTCTTTAGAATAATGTGAAAGTGATTTTCATGATCTTCATAGATTTTGGATTATGCCAAGATATCATCAATAAATATCACTACAAAGTCATCAAGATATTACTTGAAAACTCTATTCATTAGATCCATGAAGATAGAGGGTTCATTAGTCAATACAAAAAGAATTATTGTAAACTCGTAATACTCATACCTAATTCAAAATGTTGTTTTCAAAATGTCTTCCTTCTTCACACGCAACTGATGATATCCAGATCGAAGCACTACTACAAATATGACTTCTATCAGCACTAAAAATGGCATTTATCAGCACTAGTAAAGCGTTGATAAAGCTGGTGAAAATAAAGAGGGGGTTCCCTTTATCAGCGCTCCGAAAAGCGCTGATAAAGACCTCTTTTATCAGCGCTAAAAAAAACTAATAAAAGGGGTCTTTTATCAGTGCTAAAACAAATCACTGATAAAAGGGTCCTTTACCAGCGCTTTGTTTTAGCGCTGATAAAATACCCCTATATTAGCGCTTCCTTTATCATCGCTTTCATTTTAGCACTGATAAAGGACCCCTTTTATCAGCAGTTTTTTAAAATCACTAATAAAAGGTAAAAAATTTAAAAAAAAATTAAAAAAATGTAAAAAAAAATTAAAAAAATGTAAAAAAATGTAAAAAAAATTAAAAAAATTTAAAAAAAATTAAAAAATATTAAAAAATACTGCCAATAGGGGGGATTTTATAGCGCTTGACCCCCCCCCCCTTTTACAGTGCTTTTCTGCCCCTATACATAACCCCACGCACCCCCCTTCACCCTTTAACAGCGGTTGCTCCCATATTCCCCCATGCGCGCGCGCCCCTGCCTCCACCAGGATTTAAACTCGAGACCTCCCCCCTGCGCGTCTAAGCCTTTACCACTACTCTATTTTGATTTATCTTACAATTCATGATATCTCTCTATATATATATATTTATATATTTAGTTATATTTATTCGTATAGTAATATATATTTATATTAATATATATATAGTTATATTAATATATATCTCTATATATATATATTTAGTTATTTTTATTCGTATAGTAATATATATTTATATTAATATATATATAGTTATATTAACATATATATAGTTATATTAATATATATATATAGTTATATTAATATATATATTTATAGTAATACTAATATATATATATATATGTAGTTATATTAATATATATATAGTTATTAGATTAATATATATATATATATAGCTAGATTAATATATATATATATATAGTTAGATTAATATATAGGTATATAAATATTCATATATTTGTATTTTAAATAAAATGGATGTTAGTTATTATTTATATAAATCTAATATATTTTATATGTAAATATATTTTATTATTTATATTTATAATTAAATTTTTAGGTGTGAATATATAAAAAATATGTATATATTGTTATATATTTGATTATAAATAGCATTTAATTATAAAAAAGGATAAAATTTCAAAGACATAATATCAATATGAATGTAATACCTTGGAATAAATTCATTCCCCACTAAAAAAACCAATAATACCCCCTTAAACGAGGCTGAAAATCCACAAAATGTTAAAAAATCGGGGTACCCCGACAAAAAACTCGATTTTGGAGGACTTTTGGGCCTCTTTTGGCCTCGAAAATACCTTGACTGGGGATCTCTCAAGTAACAGAGATGTAGAGCTCATCACAGGCTTCGATTTGATATGTGGTAGAGCTCAAACAGACACCCGGATCAAAAGTTATGGTTGTTTGAAGTTTGAGTTGCGTTTTCAACATATTTTGGATCTTTTTTTAATTTTTTTATTTTTTTAGTCATAAAATTGTTATTAAATGACTATTACTCCATAATAATTATCAAATTATTAATTAAAAATATTTTTATAATTTTTTTATAAGCCATTTTCACTAAATATCTTATATATTAAGTATATTATAAGTGTAAATGTACATTTATACTTATCTAAAATATATTTAAAAATTATATATTATATTTATATCAATATAACTATATTTATATATTAATATATTAATATATATTTTTTAAAAAATAAATTGAAGTCGACCCTTTATCAGCGCTACTAAACAAGTGCTGATAAATGGGGTCCCTTTATCAGCGATAAAAAAACGCTGATAAAGGGGTGCTTTTATCAGTGCTTTTTTGAGCGCTGATAAAGGGACCCCCCTTTATCATCACTTTTTTGTTAGTGCTGATAAAGGGGGGGTGCTGCGAAAAACTTTTTTTGTGGTAGTGAAGGTTAATATTTGAAAAATATTGATCTCCATGAAGTTGGTTGAATGAATCATCAATATGAGGTACAAGATACTTGTTCTTTGTTGTTATAGCATTGATCTCCCTGTAGTCAATTCCCAACCTCATAGATCCATATTTCTTCTTAACAAAAAGGACAGGGGATCCCCATGGAGAAACACTAGGGTGAATAAATCCCTTGTTACTCAATTCCTCTAGTTGTTTCTTTAGTTCCACTAATTCCACAGTGGCCATTCTATAAGGGGTATTCGATATGGGCCGTGAACCAGGAATTAAATCAATGGAAAACTCAATTTCTCATTTTGGAGGATGTCTTGGTAAATATTCTAGAAACACATCAACATATTCTTACACAATAGGTATGTCTTCTATTTAAACATTCTTTTTCTCGCCCATATTTATTTCATTATCTTCTTCCCCAATAATTGAATTTAGTAAAGCTACTGGGGGTGGATCTAGATAAGAAACAGGTGGTGACATTTCTTCTCTAAAGATAAGGTACTTCTTATCATCATCGAAAATTTCAACCTCCTTCTTCTTACAATAATTTTTCGCATCATGGTCTGAAAGATAGTCAATAACAAGGATTATATCAAATTAAATCATGGGTATGACGATGAGATTAGCAGATAAAGAACATTTATATGCCCTAATGGGAACTGATTCACAAAACTTTGTTGTGATGATACTTCCCTTAGGTGTTTTGACTCACAACTCCCTTGTTAAGTTAAATTGAAAATATCTAATTTTCTTAGCAAACTGGGAAGATATGAAACAATGTGATGATCCAGAATCAAATAAACCATTGAGTAAACTTGAGGAAACCATTAAATTACCTACCACCATGTCTTTCAGATCTTCAACCTCAACAGTAGTGATCGCATAAGCTTGGCCTTGCTCCCTTGGCCTTTTCTGAGGTAAGTTCCCTTGGTTCTTAGGACATTCATTTAAATAATTCCCCTTTTCTCTACAATTTTATCATTCAACATTGACAGCCTCTTTCTTCCCCTTACAATCACGAGCTTGGTGACCTTTTTCACCACACTTGTAACAGACTCACATTCCCTTAAGGCAAGTAATGGGGTGTTTTTTCCCACATTTACCATAGGATGAATATTCAACTTTTCCCTTCTTCCCCTTATTTCTATTTTCAGAGTGTTCAGCAGATCTCTTTTTCTCTTACTTTTCTTTAAATTCGTAAGACTTAGAGAATTCATTTTCTGTCTTGATAGGGAATGAGACAATATCTTCATACGATGAGAATGATTGTGAGACTAATGCTCGACGGAAAAATGGTTTTAACCCATCAAATAATCGATCAATATTACTTCTTGGGTTACATATATAATATGCTAAATTCCTTTCTAACATTGGAAATTTAGCCTCATACTTTGCAACATTCTCATCCTCCTTTTGCCTCAGATTCAGAAATTGTCTTTCCATATCCGCTCAATGGTCACGAGGAAAGTATTTTTCCAAGAAAATCTCTATTCTATGTTCAATAATTCTTCATCTTCCTTTGTGTTTTGGACTAATGACCACGATTGATCTGCATCTCCCATGAGGTGATAAACTACCATGGAAACTTTTTCCCTTTCGCTACTCCCCAAAGCATGAAATATTTTCTCTAAGGAATTTATTCATTTCTTAACCACTAATGGATTTTTACTCCCATTGAATTTTTTTGTTTTTTGACTCATGAAGAGGTCTAACATTGATCCTCTATATTGTGGATCAGGGTGCTCCATATGGGTAAGTTTATTATTCATAACCTGAGTGAGTTGTCCTAGTATGGTGATAAGATGATGAGCACTAGTTGCTTCACCAGCTCCACTATAATTATCTTGAGTAGGAGGGAAATACCTACATGGATTACGTGCGTTGATACGGTTTCCATTACTTCCACTAGGTGCCATTTCTAAATAATGGCATACACTATATTGGTTTATGAATCGCAATACATAATTCCAAACTTGTAAAACACTTAACATAAATTGAATTGTTTATACATATAATCCATAATCATAAAAATGTTTTCTTTGAGTAAGTATATACTCATAAACCCTTCATAATGGTTTGTAAATAAAATGATAATTATCTTAATCATATCCCCCGGGAGTGTCGTAACCAAGAGTGCAGCAAGGCCTGTTATCGTGCACCAGTTCTTGTTTGAGTCTAGCTCAAAGAGGTGTTTTCAAATTTTACCCATAGGTAAATCTATGCCAGAGTCACCTCTACCTACTCATATCCAGACAGGGATGTATTGTTAGGAAAACTCACAAAATATCTACAGTACCAAAATTATAGGAAGTTCTTCTATATTAATCCTCAAATTCTATCTTAGGGTAATGTTCTCTAATCAGAGTTTTTCTAAATATAGCTTCCAAGGTTTGTACTAAACTTCCCCTGATACCAACTGTAACGCCCCAACCCCATTTACCTATAGTCGGTGCATTATTACATAATACTGGCATGATCACAAGGTATCAAATCCTGAAATATTGATCTATTTAGTATCCTTGGAGGTACTAGATACATTCATAAGTTTTACATTACATCATGAAATAAAAACATCAACAAAATTTTGTTCCATTTTGAACACACTTATATCCTTAGCCTATCCCTATAGGTCAACCATAAAATACTTATTCACATCCTAGGAAAAATAAAACATAGAAAGGGGTGAGCTCAGATGTTAAGTAAGGACAACAATATAGCGGAAACTTTCATAAATAAGCATAAACATTTAAGGAAATGTATAAGACTAAAACAAAATCCTTTTAAAATTAAACTTTAGCATAATATAGAAAATATAAAATCAAATAATTCCATTTTCTTATTCATATAGATATTCTACTAGTCAAATAATCACATGCAATATCAATAGTCACTTTCATAATGATGCAATGCATAATGCCAGACATTATAACCACATAGTCAAGGCCTTGTGCCAAGACTACAAATAAAATTTTGTCAAGGCCTTGTGCCAAGACACTAGTTTGTCTCATGAAACCTACTGATGCATCGAGGAGTTATATCGAGCTCCACCCATCACTTACTAACTCTAATGCATTCCTCATATGAAAAGGTTTAAACATAACATAAACATTCGTATTAAAACTAGAATACTAAAATGTAAATACTTTATCCATAAACCATGAATGGTGTAAAAATAACACATACATATTCAAACATATCACAAAACCTTCAATACAATATAGAATATTTTTATCATAATAAATCAACCTCAAACCAGTTTAAAATCCATCAAAGGATGTTGACATAGATGAAGTCAAAACATTTTTAGAGAAATATATCTTTCTATTTTGAAATCATTTAGAATTCATGTAATTATAAAAGAAAACATTTATTTTGAAAATATTCTTATAATATTGTAAAGGAATCTTTGAAGGTGTTATAACGGTGTAAAATAGTCACACCCTCCGTATAAGGTAAAAAACATTTTATCCTTAATTTTGTTGAAAAGGTTGAAAAGGACCTTGTTTGGAAAACGATGGAAAGATTAATTTATAAACATTTTATAAAAATTCAAACAAGGGTATAAATTAATTTAACCTATAGTCTAGTAAATAGTAAAAAAATGTTTTGAAATATAATTTTATGAAACAGGGATGTGGATGATAAAGAGGTCCCATTAGATACTTACGTAAAAACAACCTCGGATAATAAAGAGATTGTGAAATTAACCCTTACCTTGTACTTTTCCTTGGTCGAGGGTATGTTAACCTAATGTATAATATTTAAATTATTGTTATTAAATTATACAAGAACTATATACATAAATATAATATCATATATGACCCTCTAATATTTCATTGTTAATAATATTTTAGTAGTATCATTGTTTCAGGTGTTAACTGATTTGTTTTCCTTTATATGCTTGGTTACGTAAGTCATGTTTATTATGGATATGATGTATTTGATTCATATACAGAATGATATTATGTTCATAAACATTATTTTTAATCATAAAATGAAAATTATTCTTTAATGATTACGATGGGGAATGAATCTCATCGCGTTCGTGGAGACGGTAATCCGTACGTACGCACGAGCAACAATATCATTATATTGATGGTGAAATCATATGTAATTAGATGGTATATCATATATAAATAATAATTAACATGTTATATTTATTATTTACATCAGTTATATTCATTATTATACCCATCCAAAATAATTAAGTGTTTGAATAACAAACTACACCATGACGTGGAGACGGTAAGCCGTACGTACGCACGTATGGTGACTTTGTCATTTATAGGATGGATAGAATAAAAAATATGGTTGTACCATATTTATAATAACATAACATTATATATAATATACTGGAGTTATTATTTTATAATATAAACAACAAATAAATAGGAAGTGAAAGAAGAAAAGAACTTGAAAGAGGTTATGAAATATTTACCTCTTCTTCGGGTTCTTCATTTTGATTTGATCAAAATGGCTCCTTAGGTTGGATTTTTGACCAAAGTAATACCTCTAGGATGAAGGTAGGAAAGTTGGTAGGATATTTGGGTAGTTTTTTTCCAAGACAAATGGATTTGGAGGTGTGAAATTAAGATAAGGGGAAGTACCCTTTTATAAGAGAGGTGGGGTTCACTTTAGGAAAAGCTTCAAATATTATTTTTATAATAAAATCATTTTCAGTTTCTAATGGCTCCAAAATGATTTATTTAGAGGATAAGGTGGTTATGGGTCTAAAAAATCTCAACCAATAGGTTTTATATAGTTTTAGGTCACCATATTAACCTTATCTTTTAGATTTAACTCTTAGTTAAATAGTTTGTCATTTACCATGTCTCTTTGTATTTTTATATTATATGGTTAATAAACTTACTATAACAAGCCAAAATAACCCCAAGTGGTTCATTATTAATATATTTAACTTTATCTAATTCGTTTGGACAAACATTATATTTTTAGTAATATTATATCAATTAATAATATAGTATTTGTTTTAAAAACTCAATTAAGTCAAGTTTGACACTATTTAGTATTTGGTGTTTGTGAAAATCATAACAGCATGGTTAGTTCAAAAAATTCATTTAATCAACCCTAAAATGTCATATTAACCTATAAAAGGTCTCAGATTACATTTATTTGGATATCTAGAATATCAATTATTTTAATATTTCATTAATAAGGTAATTATTGCATCATCATTGTGTCATAAATAAATTATATTATTTAATGTCTAAAAATAATAAATAAAATACCATTAAGTAGGAAATATTTTTATATTTCTAATGAATATTTATAGTCAAATTTATATTATTTATAACCCTATATTAAAAAAAATTTTGTTATTAAACTTTGAATTTAACTCTTTTAACTCTTCTTTAAATAAAACAATAATTAATGTCCTAATCTAATCCAAGTGGAACAAAGAGGATCTTATTTTATTCCTAAGGTTGTTTTTTTTTCTGAATTACACTTATACAATATAATTAGGACATGTGTTAGGGTAATTATGATATCATTTTTACCCTTAATTGCCCTATTTACTTTTAACCGTGGTAAATAAAAGTCAAAAGTTACTATTCGCCAAAAATTATTTTTGTCTTATTGAACCACATTTTACTTACTGATATCAATCGTGTCTCTTTGATTTTTAAAATTCAACTCACAGAATCAGTAAAATTAAGTTTTATGCAAATTTGCAAATGCTCTTAGGAGGTGGGTAAAAGACGGTAAAAAGTTCAATAAAATTTTTATATATATAAACTTATTATAAAATGACTCCAATTAATTACATTGAAATTATATATGTATTATGTATCTATTTTGACCTAAAATAAATTTAAATAAAATAAAAAATTATTTAAATAAAAAATTCGTTTTTAACCAATAACGCAGTGTTTTCACTATTCATCAAAAAATGAAAGTTTTCAGAAAAATACCAAAAATCACCCTAAAATAAATTCGATATTCTGAATTTAAAAATGAAGTCCATTTTGAAAAATAAAATTTATAAAATTTCAAAAAGTGGGTATTAATATTCATAACGGCTAGTTTGATTGGTCGCGGTGTTTTAGAATCTCGAAGTTGCGTGCAATGCAATCTATTGCATTATTCAAAGGGAAATGTACCGTGGAATCTTGGAGTATTACATATATGAGTTATTTTATGATTAATTCATTCATTCAGATTATATTGACATACCCTTATTCACTTTGTATGCTCGTTTATGAAATTCAATTTCTAATGCTTATGTTTACCCTTATTGAACATTTGAGCTCACCCTTTTTATGTTTCCATTCCCCCAGGTTATAAAAAATAAGGTTTGATGAATTATTTCTGGATGAGATTTCATATGGATAATGATGATGACTTAATGTGAAATAATAAAAGCTAGTTTAAGTGGGATAAATTCTCATTTGATGAAATTGGTATTGTTTATGTAGAAGTTTGTCCTAATTATCTAAAACTCTAAAACTAAAAGGTACTCAAGAATGTAAGTGATTCAATTTTTCCTTTTAATTTTTTATGGTTTGGTTGTAAAAAAATGGGTCACAATTATCAGCATCAAAGTTGAAAATGTAAAGTTTGTGATTTCATCATTGGATCTAGGAGTACGGGTTCTAGGATGTTATAAAAAGTATATAATATCATATATATTTGGATTTTAAAATAAAAAAGAAAGAATTTTCAAAAGAAAAATATGGGCATAAAGGAGAAATAGATATTAGAGATGATGAGAATTATTCTTAACATAGTCATATTTTTATGAAGAAATAAATCCATCAAAGAAGAAGATTTGATTTAAAAAATGTAATTTCACTAGAGATAAAAAGAAAATATCACATGGAATAAATAAAAAGATATAATATAATAAACTTATAAGAATGTAGTTAATGGAGAAATATTAGGACCTAATGGAATGAAAATTGAGTCAATAAAACCCTTACCTTGGATTCCTGCTTGTTCAGACATGCTCTAACCTTCTGTATAATCAATTTAAGTTTATTATTCATAAACATCAATACTATATTTATCTTTATTTTAATTTATACCATTCATTAATAATTTCTTATTACATAATTTTTTATCATATTTTTTGCTAAAATTAATATTCAGGTGTTAATTTTCATGTCTGTTATATTCTATCTTTAGTATGGAAGTTCCAATCCTTGATTTTTGATTATATATTCATTTTCTCCATAATATTAATAGAGATCACATAGGTTTTTTTGATATAGTTCTTAATTTCAATGGTCATTTTATTGAAGCTATGGTGATGGTTCACAAAGAGCGGTTAAAATCCATTTTTTATGATTTTTAATTAAATAAAAATAATTGATTTTATTAATTAATATACTTATATATATTATCATTCAAAAAAATTTAAAAAATATTAAATTAATCATTATTATATCATATCACCAACATTTAAGTTTTCTTAATCATTCATGATATAAACATGTAGGTGGTGTAACTGACCCAAATGAGAATGTTTTATAACAATTAAATGAGTAAGAAAGTAGAGTTATATTATGATAATATCATTTTTATAGAATAATAATGAGGTTAATAGAATATAATTAGATTGTATATGGTATCTTGGAATATTTTTTATGATAAATTAAATTAAATTAAATAAGGAGATCTTGTTACTTACTTTGATTAAATTGCTTCTTCCCACTATGGATTTCCTTGGATTGAAGGACTTAAGCTTCCTTTTAAGAACCAAAAATATACCAAGCGTATAATAAAGATTTAGGAGAGTTAAATGGGTTGGGATTCAAGAGATATTCAAAGTAAATAGTATTTTTTTAGGGTTATATTAGAGCTTCTTTTATAGGTGAAAATGATGGATAATTATTTGGAAATGTAAGTTATGTAAAAGGAAAAGATGGAATCACATGGGAGTTAGGTTGGTTAGGTAAAGAGGTTTTGGTGATACATAAGGGATTAACTCCAAATACTAAAAAGGAATCATAGAATATCTAAATATCAAGTTAATTACAAAAAAATATAGTCATGATAGTTTACCTCTTTTTATCCCTTTTTAACTTGTTAATTATTCACCAGGATAATTATTTTTTTAATAAAAAAATAAGATGGACTATCTTACCCAATTTAGATTTGATGATTACAAATTTTGAATTTATTTAATAAAATTAAATTTTTAAATATGTGAAATTTATCTTTTAAAAGAAAACATAGTATATATAGAGAGAAAAAATATAGAAAAATGACTTTTGAAACATTAAGTGTTCTTAATATTATTTAATATAAAGTAATAAATAAATATATTTGTTTATAAATTGAAAAATTACTTTAGATTCATTATTTTAAAATGATTAAATTAATTTATTAAGATAAAAACATATAAATCTTTAATAATATTTCTTTGAAAAATATCCCTTTTTAATATTAAATGGTTTTAATTGTATCCCCTTAAATTTAATTATTAATATTTTAAACATTAAATTTTATCAACCCAGTCATTAAAATATTTATTTGAATTTTATAAATATATTAAATAATTTCTTAATAATTATTATTATTATTTAAGGTCTTATGGGTTATGATCAAAGGAAACACACACACACACGCATGGTGGTCTATCAAGGCTTAGACCACATCCCCACCCCCAAGGATAGGCTCACAACAAAGATAACCCATTATAATTTTTGGTTCAAAGTCCCATTAGGATTGAAATCCCATAACATGGACCTAGAGCCTATTTTTATCTCAAAGTACCTACATTTTATCAATATAAAACTAGGTATGCGCACAGACCTATGTCATCCTACCTATGTCACTGTGCATGCATCTACCTACATCATCACCTTCTTACTTCAACAATCAAAAATCCCCATAAGAGGGATATTGGGAATCGAACCCAATTCACTTGGTTATAGATTCTTATAGTGAGTACCACTCAAATATGACTCAAGACACTTAATAATTATAATTATAATTATAATATGAAATGCATGAAAATATATTTTATACTAAAATATTTTAATTAAATATTATCATACTTATTTCATTATAAAATTATTTATTATTTTTGAATTATATTATTTTCAATTTGTTATTAAAAATTACAACATATCAATATACTTATTGGATTCATGCATACCCAACAACCATGCATCTAACGACCATACATCCAATGACCATATTTCCAATGACCATATATCTAATGACCATATTTCCAATGACTATATATATAATAGTCAAATTTCATTCCTATATATTGCCTTATATATATCACTAAAATCATTAAACTTATTTATTTATTTCTCTAACAATAGATCTATTATATTTCAAATTCTTTGACTTATTTTTATGGTTGTAATTAGGGTTATGATATTTATGGAAACTCATGAGGATAAAGATTTTATGTTTGTGATATTGTTATTTACTTACAGATTTATTACACTTTAAATTTTCTTAATGATGTTTTATATTGCATTATCATAATTTATTTATATCTACCCAAGATAAAAATGACTTAAATAATACATTAATATCATGATTTAAATAATACATCTCACAAAAAGTCACATAACCCAAAGACCGAAAGGTTTAGTGTCTTTAAGACTAGATACATAAACATCTTATTTTATAAAAAATTCAAACATTTATCCATATTCATACTCCTATAAACCCTTTTATAGATATCTCACATGATATAATCATCTTTATAACCTGGAGATGTGAAACATATGAAAGGGGTGATCTCAGATGCTTAGTAAGGGTAAAACATGTCATAACATGAAGGAAAACATGAAGAATACATAAATATCATAATAAAAGATCAATATACCTTATATTATGATCATAAAACATGTTAGAGTAATATAATATCATAAAAATAATTTAAGATTCATAAAATATGTTATATGGCTCATAACACATCTCAATAGTCATATAGCATGAGAACATGACATAAAACTGCAGAATACTTTAAAAATAAGGCATAATCATGACAACATGGTGTCTTATAGAAATGAAATACATCCTGAAAATTTAAAATAACTTGATAAAAACTTGGAAATGTGTAACAACCATAATCATAGTAAAACCTATGTGATAAAAATCAATATTTCAATACTTATGTGAACAAACTCATTATATCCACACCTGAAAATGTGAGCAAACCCATCAAGCCTATGCTTGTCTGAAAAAACTCATCATGTACACACCTGACTAACTCATGAGATATAAACTTAAATCAATGTATTTTAGGGTGATATATTACCCCACCCATCATTATCCATACATATTTGTTTCACTTAAATTCAATCGTCGTTAGATCATAAATAACCCATAGAAAAATAATGGGTTTCTTAAACTTATCACATAACATGAAGTTAAGAAATCATAGGATATAAAAATATTATTTTAAAAAAAGGATTTATATAATAATAAAATATAAATTATGATTAAAATATCACATCATGATAGATAGACCTTGTAGGAAAAATATAAGGGAAAATACTTTGAAAACTTTTACTTTTCAAATATTCTTTAATAATGTAGACTTGAAAAAGGAATAAAGTTTTCAAGAAGGAGAAGTAAAAATACTATGAAATAATTTTATTTTAAAAAAAACCTTTAATAATGGAACCATGAAAAATAAATAATTTATTCCAAAAGAAAATTTGGAGTGGATGATAAAACCTTTTATTTTTTATAGTAAGGAAAACCTTTTGAATATTTTGAAATAACCTTATTAAAAACCCATATTCTTAAAAATATTATGAAACATTTATTTTAAAATTAATAAAGGTTAATAAAAAAATTTATATTTTAAAACAATTTTATTTTACATTGGTGGTAAGTAAAAACAAGGACATGGAAGAAAAATTCATTGAAATAAAAGGAAAATATTCTTAACAAAAATACATTTTAATGAAACATTAGAATCATAGAGGAAGAATAATTTGGTGTGAAACATTATTTTCCCCCAAAAATAAGGTTTAAATTAAACATAACATAATCATAGGTAAGAACATATTGATCTTAAAATATAATAGATAAATAATATTGATTATGAAAAAAGGAAGAGAATTGAGTCACAAAAACCCCTTACGAATTTAGTAATTTTTTAAAAAGTCATTAGAAGATTGAAAATGGTATGGTTTTATAAATAACATGAATTAAATCATGTATTAACAAATTTTGGGGAATTATATACACCATATAAATAATAAATTGGTTTATAACATTAAAATATGTCTCAATGAAAATAAGTTGAGATGAAAAAACTCTTACCTTGTTTCTTTACTTGGTTGATGTAACTCTAACTTCCTGTAAAACAATATAGCTAACTAAATATCCTATTACAGAACCTTAATTATAAATATTACCCTTTTATATTCCTTATTATAATTTTTTATCATGAGTGCATTTATTAGTTATAACGTATTATGATCATCAGGTGTTAATAACTTTAACTATTTTATGCATGTTTAGTAAGTTTGATATCATTACACGTCATTAGATAAAAAGTTAATTATTGATATATAATTTGATATAATATAATATATAAATTATAGTTATTTAAAATTTTCTTATTTCATTCCATATGTGTTTAGGTTACATTATGTGAAAATCACATTGATAACCACTTATATCAATAATTTTGGTGATTGGAGATGATTTATTAATAATAAATTGTATGCTTTATATAAATTTTTAAAAAACATAAAATAATCATTATTTTATTATTAACCTATAATAATATCATTATTTTGTTTCTCTTAGTCATACATTATTGGATTTTAAAGCATCGTTCATGTAGGTGGTTAAACCGGACCAAACATGAACACATTTTAACTTGATTGGTGAGTATAGTTAAGGAGGTATTTATTTTGACATAATATCATTAAAATAGAAAAATAATTTTATTTTTTTATTTTTTTATTATTTTGAACCAGATTTTTGGATTTATTTTATAAATAATGAAAAAATATAAAAAAATGAAAAAACAATTCTTTATGGTGGCGGTAGTCCGCACACACACACGATTGACGTTCCATTATTTTTCTAGGTGGATAGAAATGAATAAATAAGGGTTTTAACAATAATATAATAACATATTAATATTATAATTATAATTAATTTAATCATATTATTATAGGGATAATATATTTGGAAGTTTAATATTAAGAAGAAAAACTTAATAAGGAAATAATACTTACATTGGAGACTTTAGTTTTCCTTGGAAGTCTCCTTGAAATTAAAGGGATTAGGATAACTATGAGTTACCATGGTATTATTTTAGTAATATAGGGTTATATATAGATTAATATTACATATTTTAAATTATTAATTCAAATGATAGGTTGTAGCATGAAGGGGTGGAATTTTCCCCTTTTATATGTGAAGGGAAGGATAGTTTTGGAAACACTTTTTACTTATTTACATATATATTTAAATTATTCAAGGTAAAAGACTCCAATATTTTAAAAAATATAGACTTTGGGACATGGTGAGGTCAAAAATTTCTCCTAAACACTCATTTTGGAGGTATTATTGAGTTATTTAAGGATTTTCACTTTTACTTTTTGTTTATTTCTCAAGTGTACATTTTCTTAGGTAACTTTTCTTTTTTACCCATGGTAGTTAATTAAAATGACCACAATTAAATTTAAATTAATCAAATAATTTTATAATTATTATACTAAATGATAAAATAATTTTATCAAATAAAATTTCTATGGTTAATAAATTTTATTTTCAAAATAAATGCACTTAACGCGTAAAAACAGTTTTTAGAAAGATTTTTTTTTACGTTTAAAATTTATGTGTGATATAAAATTATCAATGTTAATACTTTTTATGAAATATATTGATTTATTTTAAACCAAAATAAGTTTATTTAACTTTTAAATTATGGAATAAATATTTTTAACCAAAATAATACTTAATTAAAAGGAAAGGCCAAAACATTTTTTTATTAAAGTAACATTTTTCTTTAGTTCTAAAAATGCTTGGAATATGATGTCTATGTACTGAGAATATTTTAAAATGAATAATTTTATTCCTTAATTTTATAATTTATTTCTTTAATGGTTTTTAAATCTTTCGGGTTATGCATACATAGTGATAAAATCATGGAAATTATAATTTTTGTAAATCCCGCATTTTTTGACTAAAAATCAACTTTTAAAAAAAATGGTCAAAATTTAATAATAATTAAATTTTGATATGATTAATTTAGAAATGAGTTTTATGTAATCTAATTAAAATTCTGAAATTTTTAAATTTATATTTTAATGGAAAATTATAAATATAAAAAAAAATGTTTTTATTGAAAATACCCTTTTCAACATTAACTCATATTAACAATTTATATTATAAAGGTGATGATTTTTAATATATTACAAATTAAATGATCATTAATATATATATTTATGTGTTTATAAATCATATTAGATTCATTATTTAAAGGGTTTCAATTTAATTGATTCGATATAAATTCCTTGATATTAATAAAACAATAATCGTGGTATGCATTAATCCTAAAAATCTAAATTTTATACTCAAAAATTAAATTTTACATATTTAATAATATGAATATTATTATAATATAATAATAATTTTATCAAATTAAATTTATATGTGTAGGGAAATTAATCATAACATCAAAGCATATAATGTGTAAAAGCATGTTTTTAGGAAAAGTGTGTTTTTAAGAATAAAGTTTATATATAGAGAAAAACTCTCAATGTTATTGATTATAATGATATTAATAATACCATAATTTTTTAAATTATAGTTATTTTTCATTAAAATAAATCTAAAACCTAATTTCCCTATGCATAAATTTAATTAAAAAATATATGAAAATAGTTTTTATAAAATATTTCTCAATTTTCTAAATTTATATTTATGGGTTTTATAAATTGATATAGTATTTTTTAAGGCTTTATTTTAAATTATAAATTTATATTTTTTATATCAAGTTTTTTTTTAAAATTTATAAGTCATATAATTTATGGTGTTAGCAAAATTAGTTTTTTTTTATTATTCAACTAAATATCTATTATTTTAGAAAAAAACTGAAAAATACGTCCTAAGATGGTTTTTTTGTAAGGAATTAAAAATTAATTTTACTTTATCAAATTTAAATTTTAAATTTTGTAAATTTATCTTTTGAAAAGAAAATATATAATATAAATAAAATAGATTTTATTGAAAATAACATTTCCATTATTAACTCATATTAATTATTTACCTTTTAAAGGTGATAACTATTAATGGTTTTACATATTAGTATTTAGTATATATTTATTAATAATTTATTTTCAATATTTTGTGGTTTTTTTGTTAGTTGTATCTTGTGACACAAGTTATAGAAAATAGTATATATTTTAAAGGATCTAATTTCTTTGGTTGTTACAGTATTAATGTTTATCTTGCAATGTAATATTTTATCTCAATAAAATTTAACTTGGTTCATAATATTTTGGTGTTGGGTGTAAAAAAATATATCACAAATTTAAAGTTATATTTAGTGTTATAATTTTGGGGTTCTACAGGATTCAACATGAAATTAATTATCTGAAATTTTTTAGGATTCATAAGGATGGTTTTTTATAATAAAGACTAAGTATTTCATAACTTGTGTCACGTGAATAATTTATTATTATAAATTAATTAATTAAGTATTTATTCCTGATTTCCATTTATTATAAATTGTTAATGGATAAAAGTATTTAGATGGTATATTTGGAGTAAAAGGAATAAAGGAGAATATTTTATCTTGAAGAAGAAGAATTCTAGGATATCTAGAATTTGAAAAGTAAACTAAAATGAAAGTGTGAAAAACAGGGCTAACCCTTTTCCTAGAACCCATGGAGAATTCATACACCTATGGTAAATCGATTTATCTTAATAAAGGAACTTGTCTAGGATGGTTGGTCAAGAGAGTAGATTGCGGGCATAGGGTAGCACTGGCATGTGGAAGAAAGGTCTGGTGTGGGGTGGCATCAGTGAGGGGTTATAGTGCAGGGAGGGGTTATGGAGGGGAAATGAGCTTCCTAGGTATAGAGACCCATACTTTTCATATATAGAAATTAAATATTAATAGTTGAATATTTGTTATATAACATTTCAAACCACACTAGAATAGTTTAGGTCTAGTATCTTTGGAAACTTGGAAACATAAACAACTGGTTCATAAATTATCTACATCATCTCCCACTTATTTATTCACAAATAGAACTCTTCTTACACATATCATACTTAATACCTTTCATCATAACTTGGTGAAATGAAACATAAGAAAAGGATGATCTTAGATTCTCAGTAAGGGTAAACAAGGGAGATATCAATGATCACATAATCATAACATAAGAATAAGGGTATAAGAACATGATCTTAACATTTGAAAACCCTAACCTATATATCAAAGATTATAACCTTAAGTCATGGCATAAATCTTGGTTGTTCATAAGACATTAATCATAAGGGAATCAAATAACATGAACCATTAATGATTAACATAGGCATAATACATTGATTTGTGGAATACACATAAGCATAGAAAATCATTTCCATAGTAGTTGAGCCTTATTTATAAGGATATCATAGTAGAATGGGTTCACTTCCTAAACCAAAATAGTAGTCAAGTTTCACTCCCAAGACTATTATAGTGGACATATTCCATTACTAAATCAGGTTCATGCCCCATTTCAGACCTATTTATCTAATGAGATATCAATCTTTACCCAATGAACACTACTACAAAATAAGGTTATAGCCACGATTTTAAACCGTGGATATAGGCCCAAAAATTGTGGCCATAGGTTATAGCCACAGCTTACTCAATTATGGATGGTATTGGCGTGGCTATAGGCCTCTATCCATGGTTAAAACCATGTCTAAAACCCTCATAGGATAAAATAACTCATCATCTATAGCCACAGTCCAAAACTGTGGCTATAGACATATATCCACAGTTTTCGACTGTGGCTATAGGTCTTCAAATTTCCTAAAAAAACCAACATCGTTTAGCCAGTGTTGGACCCTTACACCCCCTTCCCCCTTACACCCCCCCCCCCCTACACACACCTTACACCCCCCCCCCCCCCCTACACACCCCTTGTCCCCTTGCACACACCCCCTTGGACACCCCTTGAACCACCCCTGCTGGACACCCCCACTACACCCCCCCCCCTCCTAGACACCCCCTGGACAGACCCCCCCTCCCCCCTGGACAGACATCCCCCCCAAATAGCACCCCCCCTATCCCCCAGGATAGACACCCCATGCCCCCTTACACCCCCCCTGCAAAGCCCCCTTTTCCCACCCCCACCCCTCCCCTTACACACCCCTTTCACCCCCCCTGCACACACTCATGTCCCCTTACACACACACCCTTGTAAACCCCTTGCACCACCCCTTTTGGAAACCCCTACTGCCCCCCCCCCCCTCCTCCTGGACACCCCCCTAGACAGACCCTCCTCCCCCTAGATAGACACCCCCCTCGTGGACAACCCCCCCCCCCCACCTCCTGGACACCCCCTGGACAGACCCTCTACCCCCCCCCCCCCCATGGACAGACACCCCACTAGACAGCAACCCCCCCACCCCCTACACAGCCCACCTTGCACCCCCTGGTCCCCTTACACACACACCCTTGTACACCCCCACTGCACACCCCCCCCCCTTAGAAACCCTTTGCACCACCCCTACTGAACACCCCCACTGCACCCCCCCCCCTCCTGGACACACTCACTGCACCCCCCCTCCCCCCTGGACAGACACCCCCCCACCCGGACAGCATCCCCCCCAGGATAGACACCCCCCTGCCCCCTTGCACCCCCCCCCCCACTCCTAGACACCCCCTATACAGACCCCCCCCCCCCACCCACCAAGACAGACACCTCCCCCCCTCATGGAACCCCCCCCCCCTCCCCCTCTGTATAAACACCCCCATGGATAGCAGCCCCCCCCCCCACCCCCCTGCACAGCCCCCCTTACACATCCCTTTTACCCCCCTACACACCTTGGTCCCCTTGCACACACACCCTTTCACTCATGAACACCCCCACTGCACACCCCTTTCCCCATACTTGACCCCCTTACACCACCCCTGCTAAACACCCCTCCCCCTCGCACACCCCCACCCCCATCCCCTTGGACAAACCCCCTGGATATCACCCCCCCTGGACAGACCCCCCCCCCCCTCGCACACCCATGCCCCCTTCCACCCCCACCCCACCCCCACACATCCCCCCTTGCACCCCCTGTCCCCTACACACACCCCCCTGCACACCTGCACACCCCTGTTGAACACCCCTTGCACCACCACTACTGGACACCCCCTGCACCACCCCTACTAGACCCCCTTTCACCACCCTTATTGGACACCCCTTACACCACCCCTGCTGGACACCCCCCTGCACAGCCCCCCTTGCACCCCCCCCCCCCCATCCCCTTGCACCCCCCCCCAGCACACGTGCACACCCCTACTGAACACCCCTTGCACCACCCCTGCTGGACACCCCTTGCACCACCCCTGCTGGACCCCCTTGTACCTCCCCTGTTGGACACCCATTGCACCACCCCTGCTGGACACCCCCTGCACTGCCCCCTTTCACCCCCTGCACATCCCATGCACCCCCCTACACACCCTTGAACACCCCCTTCACCCCCCCTGCACCACCCCTACTAGACCCCCTTGCACCCCACCCCCCTACACCACCCCTCCCGAACCCCCCCCCCTGCACCACCCCTGCTGAACACTGTAAGGGTTGGTGTCCTCAAAACCAACTATTTT